>JAOTRH010140907.1:0-13789 GCA_034768845.1 Heliamphora exappendiculata | reverse complement strand
TGTAAACCATGCTCTTTAGAAATGTTTTCTTTTTCATTTTTTGCATTTTCATTTAAAAGTTTTAATTCCTCAATTTCTTTAGAGAAACTTTTATTTTCATTTTTTAATTTTAAATTCTTCTTTTTCAATTTCAAAAGATTTTTATGGAAGTTAAATATTTCATTTCTAAGTTATTCGTATGAAGGCATAGAATAAGAAGAGCTAGATTCATTACATAAATTTGAATGGGAACTCACCTCTTCGTCTATACTTTCCATTGAGCAGAAATTGGCAATTTCTTCGTCGCTTGAACTAGTGCTTGACTTGTTTGAATTTGAGTCATCCCACGTGGTTACTTTCATGGCTTTCTTTTTCTTCTTTGAGTTCTTTTTGAGTAAAGGACATTCTGGCATGATGTGTCCAATCTTGTTGCAATTGTAGCAGGTGAGTGACTCTTTCTTGAGGTCTCGTTTGGTTGAGTCACCTTTGTCAAATTTTGTACCTCGGAATATTCTTGAAAGCCTTTTGTCTCGTTTGAGAAATTTTCCAAATCTTCTTATGATGAGGGCCATGTCATCATCATTGATTTCCTCGTCTTCATAACTGGAGCTTTCTTTTGAAGCCTTAAGGGCAATGGATTTTTTGGCCTTACTTTTTTCGTTGACTCTCTCATTTATCTTGAGCTCGTATGTCAATAGTGAGCCAATTAGTTCATCCAAGATCATCACCCTTAGATTTCTTACCTCGGATATGGCTATAGCCTTAGCTTCGCATATAGGTCATAAGATTGGTAAGATTGGTAAGTTTTTTCAAGTGCATTAGGAGAATTTATAATATGAGTAAAGCAAGTGTACATGCTAGATATAGTTTCATCAACATGCATCTTAAAGCTTTCATATTCACTAATTAATCTATCAATCCTAGAGTCTTTAACATCTTGTGTGCCTTCATAAGTAACTTCTAATTTTTCCCGTATCTCTTTTGCACTTTTACATGTCAGTGTTCGACTATATTCATTTGCGTCTAAAGCACAATATCATAACACTAGAGTTCATTTGCAATTGTTTCATATCATTTTTATTCATTTTCTCTTCTAATTTAGGAACCTCTTTACCTTCTACAGTATTAGTGGGAGTGAAGTTACCTTGCACGATTACCCTCTACGCTCTCCAATCCATGGTTTGAATGAATATTCACATTCTTTGCTTCCAAAAGGTGTAGTTAACACCACTAAAGATTGGAGGCCGTGTGGAAGACTGACCTTCTCCAAAAGGGGATACACCAATACCTGCAATAGATCTTTTTCACGAAAACTTGTTAAGAATAATGTGTTAGGCTCTGATACCAATTGATAGTATGTGTTTAATCCCAAGAGGGGGGTGAATTGGATATTTAAAAATTCGTTAGATCAAATATTCAAATATTAGTGTATGATTTTTACTTCACAAAAATATCACTTATCACAAATAAATTTGTATTTGACCAAAACGCTTTTTAAATCACAAGTAGAGATGTGTTGGTCTTATAAACAAAAATCTTTTGTCAAAATATTTAAATCACAAGTAAATTTGTAAAAAAAATTTAAGAGTAAGTAAAGATGTTAATATTTAAATCCCTTTTTTTATTTGAAGATTAAAATGCAATTGTGCTTGAATTTTAATTCACAATATTTAAATCTTCTAGACGCAACATTTGTCTTGTTTTAATGATTTAAAACACAAGTACAACTTTCAAAATTAATTTGCAAGTATAATTTTCAATTAGGGCTTTTTGATTAAAATACGAAGATATCAAAAATGTTTCTTGCAAAGTGAAAGGATTCAAAACACTTTAGCTTTAAAAAAATAAATGATTCAAGGTGCAAGTGCATGTGATGAAATGACAAGCAACAAAGTAAATAAAAGAAATAAGCAAGCAAAAAGATGAACGCCATAATTTTTACAAGGTTCGGCACAACAAGCTACGTCCTTGCCTCAAGCCAACTGCTATGAGAATTTCTTACTATCTCTCCTTTAATAGGCAGAGGAGCCTCTCTCTTTAGTCTAGGTAGAGTAGCCTCTTCTCGAGAATGTACCATTCTCAAGCAACCCAATCCTTGTTGGCAGATTAGCCTCTTTTGAGAAACGCATTTCTCAAATACAATGAAATGATAAGAAGAGAAGTACAAATGAATGCTCCTTCAATGAGCAGATAAGTACAAACAATGAAATCTCTAAACTTACTTCTCAAGAATTATAACGATGAAGCTCAACAAGAACTCTAATGATTCTCTCTCAAAAGAATGAATGAAAAGCTTAAAAATTTGAAGCACAAAGAGATTGTATATGAGAGAATGTTTCAGAGGGTTTTAGTGAGTAAAACAAGAGCACAAGGGCTCTATTTATAGGTCTCAAAAACTGACTAGCCCCTGAGCTAAATAGGGTAAGTTCAAACTAGTCGTTTTCAGCAAAAATTCAAATTTAAGCATGTTCGGTCGATTGATGAAACTAGTGCAATCGACTAAACTTAATTTCAGTCGACTAGACACCAAGAGTCAGTTGACTGAACTGCTTTAGATCTAAAACACTATTTTTGGCAGCTCAGTCAGTCGACTGAATATAAAGCCTCAATCGACTGGATCAGTAAAAATCCAGATTTTAATTTTTCCAAGATATTTTGGTCACCTTTTGAGTTGGAAAAATATTTTTATGACTTTTAGGATTCCTATGAGTTTCAAAGAAATATTCAAGAGATAAAGTGAATGTACAAGAATTCTAAAACAATAAAATTTACATTTGTTCTTCAATCCTTCTTCAAGCCTTGCATTTGTATCAAAAATTTGTCACCAAAGAACTTGATTTGAAATTTTGCGTCATGGCTTCCACTTTGTGTCTTGGATTGTGCTAAGCATATATGTCCTGTAAATAATCTCAATATGCATAATTAAATACATAGGTTTGGTATCATCAAAATTGATTATTGAAGCCTTGTTAGGCCAACAATCTCTCTCATTTCTTGATGATAACAAACACAAAGAAAAATAATGTAGAAAATCTTAAATAAAACTCTCCCTATGAACAAGCATGAAACAATGGCCTTTTGAGAGTTGAATAACTCCCCCTAGCAATGTGCATAAATTGTAAAGATATTGAATTTCATTTTATTCAAATGACTTGTTAAGTTCCTTTCAATCATTCATGCATATATCCTTTCAGTTATCCAATATTAATCATATCATAAACATAATCACTTAAGCATAATCATTCATATGATAAACTAATTTTAATATAACTATTCATAAACATAAGATCATTCATCAATATCCAACCATCCATAATATCCAAGCACCACCATAAGATAAACAGTATAAAAAAACAAAGAACTAAGAGTAGCATAAGTACATGATCCAAAATAATAATGCTTCTCAAAATAAAGCTCTCCAAAGGATAAGAAAAAGAAGTGGTGAAGTGGAGTGAAGCTTTCCTTTCTCCCTTTCTTTATGCTTTCCTTTTTGCGCACTCGTTTCTCCCCCTTTTGGCATTATCAAAAAGTGGAGCTAGAATCAGTCTCATCACCATCACCAGCATCGTCACCATCACCATCACCATCACCCTTGGGTGAAGAAGCATCATAGGGACGAACACCCAAGGCATCCTCAAAACGAGTGAGACGATTGTTGATTTTGAAAATTTATTTGTCAACCTGTTTAGAGAAGGACTTTACCAATTTATTGAGGAAGGATTTGGTGGAGGGTTCAACGCTAGCAACAGGAGCAGTGGTAGGAGCAGGTGGATGTGCTGAAGGAGAAGCAGGTGGAGGAGCATCATCATGTGCATAGGCAGCAGCCTCGGCTACCTCATCACTATCTTGAAGTACTTAAGGTGCCTGCCTTTGAATTTTGGGCACCCACTGACCATTTTGTAGTTGATAACCCATTAGTTTTAAAGTAGTGGCGGTTAGAAAATCAAAATTTTTAGGTGGAAAAAAATTTGAAAGAGATGGAGAAAAGCCAAAGGACTCAAAAAGATGTGTAAGAAAATCTCCAAATGGAAGAATATTGAGTTTAGTACTTTCTTTGGCAAGCATCCATTGACAAATTAAGGTGGGAAGATCAAGATATTTCTCCATATAGATACACCACAATATGTAACAATCAAAATGTGAAATGTAGGTGCGAGAACCACTACGAGGCAAAATGTTGCATGTAATGATTAAGTGAAGAATTTTGGCCTCTAGAGTAAGTTGTGAATATGAAGGAGTGAGAGAAAAATTCATAGGAGGGTCGGTTATGACCATAGGCAAAAGAATTTTGGCAGTAAAGTCTTGGGTCATGATCCAAGATTGGGAGAAAATTTGTGAACACAAAATCTCCCCGACCCATTCCAAAAAGATTTGCAATATCTTTCTTGAAAAATTTATAAGTTTTCCCATAAAGATACGTAGTGAAGCAAATGGAACAGTGATTTGGATTTGGTGAAAGTTCTTGTGAAAGATTTGCATCAAATAATCATGTAAGTTGAGGAAACACGCCCTTTGGTTGATAGAAGATATATGGCCCCCAACCCATTCTAGTGAAAAGATGTAAGACACGAGGAAAATGGGAATCCAAGAATCTCATGTTAAGAATCTTACCAAATATAGGATCTACAGATTGGAGATGGTGCTTATAGAGAATTTCTATTTTACTCGAGTTGAACCATTGGTCATTCTCGCCGGTGGGATCATCTCTAACAATGGATTTGCTCTTTCCTCCTCTAACCCTAGGCGCCATGAGTGAGGGATTTAGGGAAAGGTTAATTTTAGATGAACCTCTTAAATGTGAGATCAAGAGGTTGAGAATGTTTGTGGGAAAGGTTTATTTGAGGGAAAACCCTTTTGACGCTCAAACATGTGTTTTTCGAGCCCTAATAGGAGAAATCAAGAGGTGAAAAAAATGAAAAATCAGTGGTTAAATGTAGTTCGGCTTTTCAATTTTTTGAAAACTCCAAAGGTTTAAGTCAACTGAAGTGGTGTGTTCGGTCAACTAGACTGAGAAAAATTGGTTCGGTCGACTGGGAAAAGGGGTTTAGTCGACTCGTCAGTGTAGCTTCACTGTTTTTGAAATCCAATAAAGTTTGAGATGAACAAAATTAATTTTACTTTAAAAATCTTCTTGAATTAAGATTTATACAACCTCACGTACATGCATTAGCCCCAATTCTCATCTAATAATGATAAAGTAATCTTCATTAAAAGGTTTAGTAAAAATATCCACACATTGTTCACTAGTACTCACAAATTCTAAAAATATATCACCTCTTTGTACATGATCACGAAGAAATTGATGTCGTATCTCAATATGCTTTGTTCGTGAATGCAAAATTAGATTTTTAGAAATGTTTGTAGCACTTGTATTATCCACATTTAATCGGCACAACATTGTATTTTAATTTAAAATCATTGAGTTGTTGTTTCATGTATAAAATTTATGCACAACAACTTCCTGCAGCCACATATTCAGCGGTAGATAAAGCTACAGAATTTTGTTTCTTTGAAAACCAAGAGACAAGTGATTTTCCTAAGAAATAACATGTGCCACTAGTGCTTTTGTAGTCAATTGTGTAACCAGCAAAGTCCGCATCAGAATAACTAATCATTTCAAAAGATGTGAACTTAAGATACCATAAGCCTATATCTATGGTGCCAATTAAATATCTTAAGATTCTTTTTACAGCAATTAAATGTGATTCTTTAGAACATGCTTGATAACGTGCACACATACGTATGCTAAACATTATGTCTGACCTACTTGCAATTAAATAAAGTAAACTACTAATCATACCTCGCTAGAGCTTAGTGTCCACCGGTTTCCCTTGCTTGTCTTTGTCAAGTTTAGTTGAGGGACTCATTGGAGTTCCCAAAACTTTACCATCTTCCATCTTGAAACGCTTGAGCAACTCATGTACATACTTCGATTGGTTGATGAAAGTTTCATTCTTTGGTTGCTTGATTTGGAGTCCAAGAAAGAACATGAGTTCTCCCATCATGCTCATCTCAAACTCCTTTTGCATGCATACAGAAAATTCCTTAGACAAATTTTCATTAGTAGCACCAAATATGATATCATCTACGTATATTTGCACAATAAGCATGTCTTTATTATTCGTTTTGATAAATAAAGTCATGTCAATTTTTCCTCTTGTAAATTCATTTTCTAACAAAAAATTACTTACTCTTTCATACCAAGCTTGATGAACTTGTTTTAAACCATACAATACTTTTGTTAGTTTAAATACATGATTTGGATAATTATGATCTTCAAAACTAAGTGGTTGTTCAACATACACTTCATTTATAAAACCATTTAAGAAAGCGCTTTTTACATTCAATTGAAAGAGTTTAGAATTCTTATACGATGCGTATGCTAATGACATGCGAATGGCTTCCATCCTAGCTACAGGTGCATATGTTTCTTCAAAATCAATTCTTTCTTCTTGATTATAGCATTGTGCAACTAAACTAGCCTTGTTTCGAACAACAACACCATTATCATCCTTTTTATTTCTAAAAATCCATTTAGTTCCAATTATTGTATTATCTTTAGGCCTAAGAACTAAATTCCAAACTTCAATTCTTTTAAACTGATTTAGTCCTTCTTGCATGGCTATTGTGTAACCCTGTACCATTTCATTTTGTTTATATATGCATTTTTGGTGTTATGACGCTTTTCAGCATTTTTGCTTTAATATGCGTATATGTGTTTTGATGCTAGTTTTGGTTTAAATAAGCATGCGGGATTGGTTTCGGGGGCTGCCGAAAGTTACAATGCAAATTTTAAAAATTCAAAAAAATAAATTTTTTCAAGACCTATAAATATCAGGAGTTAGATATTTTCAAAAAGATATTTTTCAAAACTTAGCTCCTAAGTTTTCTTTTTTTCTCTCTTCCTTCTCTCTAACTTCCTGGGGGCCCGGGGCTTGATTTTTGACAGATCAACAGCCGATCCTTGGTATAGGCATCGTGCTCTACGCATCCATCCAGGCAGAATTCAATTCTAACAAAGCTCGATTTTAAACGTTGATCGAGGCATCCTGTTTTTGGAACGAGACGTCGGGTTTTTGACTGAACAAGGTAGGATCTCAGATTCTATTGCTGTATAAGGGTACTTTATGTAATTTTATGATGTTTCACCGTATAAAAATGCATAAAAACATGATTTATGTTCGAGAAAACAAGTTTTTAGTTTTCAAACAGTTTTTCATCGTTTCGATTGAATGATTTCGGGTTTTAATAGTTTATATCGAAGCTAGATGGTTATTTTGGGTTTGGATATGTCCGTGAGTTTTGAAAAGTATGTTTGGAGGCTTGATTTTATGGTTTATTCATGTTTCGGGGTTTAAAACAAAAAAAAACAAAACAGGGGCGTAATGCTGGTTTAGGCGCTGGTTGGGACGCTCGAGCGCCGTGTCGTGCGCCAGCAGTCTGGCCACAGCGCAGAGCCTTCTTGTTTTGACCATATCTCCCTCATCCGGACTCGAAATCATGTTATTTTTGTACTCAAATTGAAGTCACAAAATTTCTCTTTCCAATGACACCTCTATCACATTAAAATTATTTTTGTAGAAAAAGTTATGACCAAAATAGTGAGGGTGTGTCAAGTTTTCTAAACCGTTTTCACCCATTTTTTGGCCAAATGTTTGGGAAATGTTGTTTTTCATCCTTGTTGGAACTTTTTGTCAAATTCCATGTCCCTTGGGGGTTGTGGTGTCTTCATGGGCATCGTTGGTTTGTGTTGGACGTTAGTGTTTTGTAGGTTTGGAGATAATCTTTGGGGTTGAGTCTCATATTTGAAAACGTTTTTGGTTTGATCTCCATGTTGATGGGTGGATCTTTGTACGGATGTGGAAATATTTTGGATTTGGTAAAATGATTATCTAGATGTACCAAGATAGCGGGTATTAGCACGAGTTACCCTCGGTGTAAGTCCGAAAACGTGCGCAGCGTAGGTGCTCTGTACCTTCAGGTTAGTCCCCGTAAATTGAGTGGTTGGGTGTTCTGTACCCTCAGGTCTCGGGCCCGTAAATTGAGTGATTACATTGTGGTACTCTGTATAGAACTTGTGTATATCTAACCTATCCCATGATGTATGGGGATTAGATACTGGACAGGGTCTATCGTTGTTACCTCTGTCGTGTGACGGAGTCGGTACATAAGATATCATTTTATCTTTCTCCTCGGCTGTGGTTCGAGTGGAGCAAACTGGTTTTATCCTTCTCCTCGGTGATGTGGCCTGAGTGGAGCAAACTATTTTTATCCTATTTTCCCTCGGTTGTGCGTTACGAGTGGAAAACCATGTTATAATTACAGTTTTCTTTAGCTGTCGCTAGCATTAGTTATAATGCTTGGTTTTAGCTTGTGGTTGAGCTAGCTCCCACTATATGATTGCATATCCTGCTTTACAGCTTTGTAGTCTGTTTCTATTGGGCTTCGGCTCACGTAGTGGGATTTTCTGTATAAAACCCTTTTTTAGGTGATGATATGCATGTTGATCTATAGTAGATCCTGTGGTGCCCGTGATGACGGATGATGGAAGACCTTAGTAGTTTTCCTTTTTAGTTTGCTTGTTCCTAAAAGCCAATTTTGTACGCCATAAGGCGATATACTTATGCATGTGATACAAGATATTTGCTGTTTATGAGATATGCATATTGGGTTTTCTTTCGATTTCAACAGGTGATTTTGAATGTGTGAAAACCTATTTATATAAAACTAATATTTGGTGGATTTTTGCGTGACCCTGCATTTTGGGGCGTGAAGACTTGGTATCAGAGTTCTGGTTTCAAATACCTAAGAGCAGTGGGAAGAGGGTTTATCACATGGTGAGGTTGATTGTATATGCTTGCTTGCACGTGTTTAAACATTGGTTTATAACATGTTAATATCTTTTCGAGCATGATGACTGTGTTTATGTGTGTATGGAGGTTGAATCTCAGGATCGACTAGTCTTGCCTTCGGGCATTTGGTTCAACATATTTAGAAGCTAAGTTAGAAACACGTTTGGCCGACGTGTATTCTAGCAAGGAATCTAAATACGTTATCCAAATTGACGCGTCTGTCTTGTTAGTTCTCCTCTATATGTGAGATGTGTTTACATAACATTAAACGGCTACGTGCTAGCATGCTTACGTGCATTATGAGTTTATGTTACGTAGTAACATGCTATAGGAAAACTTATCCTGCTATCTTGCTTTATATAGAATTATGTCCACACGGAGAGTGCGGGGACGGGGTCGTGGCCGATGCCATGGTTGAGGTTGTGCATATGTTCAGGTTCAAGAGGAGAAAGGCGTTCATGCCCCACAGGAACAGGTGGGCAGTGCTG
This sequence comes from Heliamphora exappendiculata, assembly GCA_034768845.1. Lineage (NCBI taxonomy): Eukaryota > Viridiplantae > Streptophyta > Magnoliopsida > Ericales > Sarraceniaceae > Heliamphora > Heliamphora exappendiculata. The sequence continues at coordinate 4,470 of JAOTRH010140907.1, read as the reverse complement.
ACGTCATGCAAGAGATGCTTACTACCATGAGAGCTATGGCTAAGGCAACCAGGGCTGGAGTGAGGGCTTTTGAGCCAAGAGTCTCTGTGGCTATGAGGGAGTTTTGGCAGTTGGATCCTCTAACCTTTTCTAGGGAGCCGAACCCTAGGGTTGCTACTGAGTGGTTGGAAGTGACCACAATTATCTTCGATACTCTGGATATCGAGGAGGATACCTTGCGTGTGCGGTTGGCAGTGTTCCAACTACGAGAGGATGCTATAGAGTGGTAGAAGTTTGCTAAGACCACGGTGGATGACACATGGGTCGCTTTCACTAGAGTCGTCTTGGAGAAGTATTTCCCAAGATCTTCGAGAGATACTTACCGAGAGGAGTTCCTTTCCCTTGTTCAGGGGAATCTTTCTGTGGTCCAGTATGAGGCCAAGTTCACAAGACTGTCACGGTTTGCAGCGGAGATGGTATCTACAGAGGAGCTGCGCACCAGGAGGTTTAAGAGAGGCCTTCGACCTACCATCAAGGACAGGATTGTGGCTCTAGGTTTAGATGTGTATATCGCTATGGTGGAAGCCGCTATCCGAGTAGCGAACTCGCTGGTAGAGAGCCGTAGAGTTAGAGAGAGTGGAGGTCAGCAGGGCAGTGGAGATACACAGCTTCAGGGGCGCAGGTACAAGCGACGGTGGTTGTCTGGACCTAGTTCTCATGTTGTTAGATCGTATCAGCCATAGTCGTCCACACCTGCACCTTCAGTAGCCTCGACAGGAAGGCCAAAGCAGAGAGGGTTGATTTGCTACCGATGTGGACAGCCAGGACATCATTCAGTGGAGTGCCCGCAGAAGGGCCAGGTACAGAGCTCGACATCTGTTCAGTCACAACCGAGAGACCCACCTATATGCTTTTGGTGTGGTTAGTCTGGGCATATTTGCAGGCTCTGTCCCCGAGAAGGGAATGTTCAGAGTGCGACGAGAGCGCCAGCTGCTCCATCGACACAGAGACGGAAGACTTCTCAGCAGCCTAGGGCCAGATGTCTAGGTTTGCAAAGGGAGGCACTTCAGCATAGTTTGTGAGGCAGCCGACGACTCCAGGTTATGGTGGGCAGACCCAACACCACAAGCCAGGGCTTATGTTCTTGCTGACCGCAGTGCTTCTAAAGCACCAGCTGCATCTGATGCTGCAGCTACTCTACCCATGATTAGAGGTACTCTTCTAGTCTTTAGATCATGGGCCAGTGTTCTCATCGACACAGGAGCATCACATTCACTTATGTCATCTGCTTTTGCATCTGCCTTGGGGTTAGAGAAAGACTGGTTGGGTAGCACCTTGAGTGTAGAGACCCCAGTCAGTGGGAGTGTGAGGCTGGGTCTTGTTTGTAGATCTTGCGTGCTGGAGGTCGCCGGTCGTTGTTTAGAGTTTGATTTTATCATTTTAGACATAACCACGTTTAATGTCATCCTAGGGATGGACTGGCTGACTACCTACCATGCCTATATAGATTGTGAGCGATGAAAGGTGTCGATCTGTACGTTGGAGGGTGACTGCTTCTACTTTGTGGGTGATCAGGATGAGGGCTTGGTGTCTATGCCTGGAGTTGCTCGGGCTAGAGGGAACTTGGGTTTCCTCTTTTCTGCCCTCAGGTTGGATGAGCCAGTTAGGGTTCAAGGGGAGTTACCCCCTGTGGTGTGTGACTATCCAGATGTCTTTCCTGATGATCTGTTTGAGTTTCCACTGAGCTGTGATGTGGAGTTCTCCATTGATCTTGTTCCAGGAGCGGCTCCTATCTCTATGCCGTCTTACCTCTTTGCACCTACTGAGTTGCGAGAACTCAAAGTACAGTTGCATGAGTTGGTTGACAAGGGGTTTGTGAGGCCAAATACATCGCCATGGGGAACTCTAGCACTCTTCGTTAAGAAGGATGGGTTTTTGAGACTGTGTATAGACTACAGGAAGCTGAACCAGGTGAGTGACGGTGAAGAACAGGTATCCTATGCCTAGGATTGACGACCTATTTGATCAGCTGAGGGGATCGCGCTGCTTTTTGAAGATTGACTTGGGCTCAGGATATCATCAGCTCAGGATTAGGGACAAGGACATAGCGAAGACCGCCTTTCGGAATCGCAATGGTTACTATGAGTTTCTAGTCATGCCGTTCAATTTGACGAACGCTCCTGCGACTTTTATGGGTTTGATGAATCGTATCTTCCACCCTTACCTAGATAGTTTTGTAGTCATGTTCGTGGATGACATTTTGGTTTATTCACCCACGAGGGAGAAGCATGAGGAGCATCTGCATGTTGTCTTGCAGCTTCTGAGAGAACATCGCTTATATGCGAATTTTGAGAAGTGCAAGTTCTGGATGTTAGACGTGAGATTCCTTCGGCACGTGGTGTCGAAGGATGGGGTATCAGTGGACTCGGCAAAGACTGACGCCGTGATGGATTGGCAGCGACTGAAGAACGTCTTTGAGATCCGTAGTTTTCTGGGTCTAACAGGCTATTACCGACGGTTCGTCAAGGACTTTTCTAGGTTGTTAGCACCGATGATGCGTCTGACGCGGAAGGGAGTTATGTTCTTGTGGAGTGAGTCCTATGAGTCAGCTTTCGAGGAACTAAAGAGGAGATTGACTACTACGCCAGTGCTGATCATTCCAGAGAGAGGTTTGGGGTATACGGTGTACTGTGATGCGTCACATGATGGGTTGGGCTGCGTTTTCATGCAGGGAGGCAAGGTTGTAGCCTACGGCTTGCGACAGTTGAAGACACATGAGATGAACTACCCAACGCATGATCTGGAGTTGGCAGCCGTGGTCTTCGCTTTGAAGACATGGAGGTATTATCTGTATGGTGAGCACTTCGAGGTCTTCTCTGATCACAAGAGCTTAAAATACTTGTTTTCACAGAAGGACTTGAATCTTTGCCAACGTTGTTGGATGGAGCTGCTGGGAGACTACGACTTTGATTTGTAGTACCATTCGGGAAAGGCAAATATCGTAGTTGATGCGCTAAGTAGGAGATCTCATGTCTCGTTAGCTTCTGTGGCTATACAAGAATGGGATATGCTTGGAGATGTTGGGGTGTTTGATATGTGTCTCCGGGAGACAGGGACAGGTGCGACCTTATATTCAGTAGCTTCACAACCCGCATTGGTTGCACACGTGTTAGAGGCTCAATGGACCGATCAGGTGGCTCAGATGATACGGGAGCGCATTGCTAGTAGGAAGGACACGACAAGATGGACGGTAGGCCCATATCAGAGTTTGAGGTTGACAGGGCGACTGTTCATGCCAGAGTCGTGCCGTGCCAAGGTTCTACAAGAGTTCCACCATTCACGTCTTGCAGTGCATCCGGAAGGCACGAAGATGTATCATGACTTGCGTCTTCAATTCTGGTGGACGGGAATGAAGAGGGACGTTATCCGATTCGTTCCTCGATGCCTTACTTGTCAGCAAGTAAAGGTGGAACACCAGAGACTGGGAGAATTATTACAGCCTTTGCCCGTATCTAAGTGGAAGTGAGAGCATATCATGATGGATTTTGTATCAAGACTTACTCGATCGCCGGTGGGACATGATGCTATTTGGGATGTGGTTGATAGGCGGACGAAGTCAGCACATTTTCTTCCCATTCGAGTGTGGGATTCGGTGGACAGATTGGGTAGGTTGTGTTAGGAATGTATACTGAAAAGCCATATTTTTAAGTTTTTTTCTTGATCCCTGGCATATTAATGAGAACCATTTGAGATGTTTTTGCATTCATGGTTTCATATTTATACTTGTGATGAATGAATGCATAGTCCGTATATTTTGTCCAGTATTTGACTCGGTGCATGCTGCACGAAAGATCGGGTCATAGGTTCTGACAGATTATACAGGTAGGCTCACAATCTCAATGGACCCATAATTTCCATTGGTACGATTGTAGTACATCGTTATAGTAGCTGGTTTTGGCTAGGTCGAATGGGTCAAATTCAGGTTTTGGGAATTCAATGTGTTAGTACACTTGAAGTGTATTGAGCAGGATCAACGGGATGATCAATTCTATACTGACTATATAAATTGATCCACATCCCGTGTTATCGTGTATTGCACAAACTCTCAATCCCGAAGTGATTGATTGATTGTGTTTAGATAGTGTACAGTACTTTGAGTTATCGATGGTTGAGATTTCTTCCATGAGATCAACAATACCGATGAGTTGGGTACTGGCATTGTTTGTCCGATGATCGATAATCAGCAAACGAAAACCACGCCTGACTTAGGTTGAGGAGTTCCCCCTCGTGTGCTTTGCTTATAGGTTTCATTATGCTAAATCTGTACGGTGGATTTTTAGATTCGGCATATCAAAAGGATAAGCGGTGCAGTTGCGAGGAGAAGAGGATAATTAAATCAGGTTGCCAGTAACTAAATTTATTTATCGGGAATCCATATCTTAAACGTGGAGAGAATTCAGTGCATTTGATAATTAGAAACTCAAGACATAA
>JAOTRH010140896.1:0-13789 GCA_034768845.1 Heliamphora exappendiculata | reverse complement strand
GAGAGAGAGAGAGATGTTGCTTAATTTAAAGGATGTGCAAAAATAAAATATTGAAGACATTTTTGTCAATTAATTATTATATGAAACTAAATCTGTAAAAAAAAAACATATAAGGTTAAAACTCTGTTATAAGTTGATAATAAGATATTTTGCTTAAATTTTTTTTAATAAAATGATCTAATCATGTTAATATTATGTAAAAATAAACATGAGTGATGGGTTATGATAAGTCGATAAAACAACGCAGGTAAATTAATAAATACGATGAAACAAATCAAACTGATAGTTATAATGATATTGTAGAAAAGAATATCAAATAATTTTGATCCCACTAATATTAATGTAAAAATAAACATGAGCGATGAGCGGTAATTTTGTGCATGTGAAGCGTTTTTATTAATATTAATGTAATTTTATTATTTTTAATATATTTATATAATTTAATTTGTTTATTATGTAAAACTCGTCAAATTTGTTATCTATAAAAAACTCAAATTGATCTAATATTTTTAATTATGTAGCTTATAAAATAAAAGTCATTAAAATCTTATTGAAAAAGAATAAGCTATATTAAATACATTAATAATTATAAAATTAAGGCTAGGAATAATTTTTTCCGTGACCGTTTTGTGTGGTTTTTTTTGTTTTTTTAAAAAATTATTATTTTTATTCAAATTTCTATTTTTTTCTTTGTCCTAATAAAGCATATTTAAAAGTATAATCTTTTTTTTTTGTTAGAGTTTGAAATTTTTTTACTAAAGATAAAAAAGCCTTAAAGTGAAATTTTTTTGTCTTATCTAATTTTTTAATTTTTTAATTTTTTGTAACGAAATAAATCTATAAATTATTATTATTTGAATCAATGTAAAAAAAATACAAAAAAAACTATATAAAAAGCCTTTAAAAAAAAAAGAAGCTATCCCAATGGATTAGGCTTGTTTGTTTTGAGATATTAAGTGAGGATGGATTAAATTAAGGAATAAGGTTGATCCACTAAAATATTTTTATTTATAAGTTTTATATTTGTATTGTGAGATTCGGACTAACAGTTCAATAAATAAAAAATTATTAATTTTTTATTTATGAAATTAATAATACCAAACCTTAGTATTATTAATATTAAGTTCTAAATTATTTTCTCTTTTTATCTAACAGTAAAGAATAATTCTATAATTTTTATTTTATTTTTTTATCTCATTTTAAGCAAATATAAACTAAATTTCTCATTGTATTTTATTCATAATCCCTTAATATATAAAAAAATATGTAAAATCTTAATATTATTAAACATTTGTTTGCACTAGCTTTTTTTAGTAGTTTTTAAATTTTTTAACTTTTTTATAAAAAAGTATGTGTCAAATTATATAGAAAAAAATTAAAAAAATGAGAAAAAGTAGCCCAAACCAATTAACTTTTTTTTAAGCCAAAAAATTTTTTAAAAAAAATTACCCAAACGGAGGCTAATTACTAATGTCTTATTCAGTCCTATCTAAATTAACAAACAAGGCCAATCATTCTTGTAGTACGGTCGATTAAAAAAAAAAAAAAGGAGTTGTGGATGAATTAAATACCAACCGTCTGATTATCTGGTGGGGTACACCACCGACATTCCAGAATTTTCCAAGCATTAAAAGTTGCTTGCTATCTCTTGCCTAGCATTCTCGTAGACAGCAAGCTAAGAGCGACTCATTTGGAAACCTAAAATTAAAGTTGAGTTTTTTTTTTTAAATCAAAAAATTTAAAAAGTTTTGTTTGAAAACCTAGAATCTTTTAGCATTTTTGCTTTATTATTTTTATTTATAAAATAATTATATATATATTTAAAAAATATACTAATTTATTTATTGTCAATATCAATTATATATAGTTGTTGTAATCACCTGCTTAGAAAGACAATATCGCAATATTGTACCATTTAAATAAATGAGTAATAAAAATAACCAACTTTTTAGTAAACCAACCACTTTAAAAAAAAAGTAACTTAAAAGTTTAATTTGCCAAATGACACTCTTTGAATCTAATTTAACTTTTTGATTAAAAAAAAAAATTTATGCTAGTTGCCAAACAATACCTTAATGTTGGCATGGATAAATTTACACCATTAGGCCATGTTTGTTAGCCATTGTATGGCAATGGACTCAATTGTTAATCCATTGAGCTTCCTATAACATTGTTTGTGTTGTTTACTTTAGGTTCGCCTCATTGTCTCAATGGACTCTCAATCCGATTAAATTGGGTTAATTATAATACGAGTTGAGAGCCCATCTTGTTAATCCAATGCATTTTGATAAGCGCTTCATTTATAATTTTGTTCTTAGTATTTCTTATTTGGTGTTTCACAAGAATACTAATATTATCCCTAGAACCCTACTTTTTCATTTTATCATCCCTCTTTCGTTTCTTCTTAAGCGACAAATTTAGCTAAAAAAACCCTAGATCCACATAGGCTCAAACTTACGGAGAAACTCTCCAATCTCTCATCAATGACAAAGTTTGCCCTAGATCCAGGTTCACATAGTTTACGAAATCGATCGATTCAAAACGCTGTTCATTATAGAGAGTAATCGACGTTTTATTTCGATTGCATTGTTATTAAATAGCATTCTGATTGAAGCAATTGTAATTATGAAACGATTAATTTTGTGAGATTTGCACATTTTTCGTAAATTGTATGTGTTTGATCCGTTTGGGTAATGTGAGATTGAATAAGAGATTTTCTTTGATTCAATCCTAAAATCTTTTTGCATTTTCACTTTATTATTAATATATATAAAATAATTTTATATACTTTTTACAAATATAATAACTTATTTATTACCAATATCAATTATATATAGTTATTAGAATCACCTACATAGAAAGACAATATCACAATATTATGCAATTTGAATAAAAGAATAACAAAAATAACTAACTTTGTACTCGGCCAACCATTTTAAAAAAAGTAACATAAAGTTTAATTACCAAATAATATGCTTTGAACATAATTTAACTTTTAGACCAAAAATTATAAAAAAATAAATTTTTATGCTAGTTGCCAAACAAACCCTTAATGTTGGCATGGATAAATTTACACCATTAGGCCATGTTTGTTAGCCATTGCATGGCAATGAACTGAATTATTAATTCAGCAAGCTTTCTATACCATTGTTTGTGTTGTTCACTTTTGGCCGTCTCATAGTCGCAATAGACTCTCGATCCAATTGATTTGGGTTAATTATAATACGAATTGAGAGTCTTTTTTGCTAATTCAACCCATTTTGATTAGCGCTTCATTAATAATTTTATTTTTGGTGTTTCACAAGAATACCAACATTACCCCTAGAACCCTACCTTTTCATTTTACCACACTTTTTTCATTTCTTCACAAGCGACAAATTTAGCTAAAAAAATCTCTAGATCTACAACAGCTCAGACTTACAGAATAACTCTCCAATCTATCGTTGATGACAAGATTTGCCTTAGATCCAAGTTCGCATAGTTTACAAAATCAATCGATTCGAATCATAGTTCATTACAAAGAGTAATCGTTGTTTTATTTCGATTGCATTGTTATTAAATGGCATTCTGATTGAAGCAATTGTGATTATGAAATAATCAATTTTGTGGGATTTGCACATTTTACGTAAATTGTATGTGAGATTGCACAACATATCTTTTTTTATTCAAATTCTTAATTTCAACTTGAATGGTTTGAAACATTATAGTGGTAATATTAAAAATTAATAAATATAATTTTATTTTATATTATTTAATTTTACATAAATTAAACATGAGTTTATTTAATATATTACTTAATCTTACCTAAATTAAATTATTACCACCTTATTACTAATTTTATTTTATTATTAATTTATATACTAATTTTATTTAACTCATACTATTTTATAAACGAGACCTTAGTGTACAGAAAGTACGGAAGTGGCACAATATTGTTATTTGGATTGTACTCTCCAATCATACCCGAACTGAAGACAGACCAAACTCTAAATGAAAACAAGAAGGGAATTCTTTTGATTATTGCATCATTATGCCACATGGATTATTTACGCACCAGGTGCGAGTATTTGCCTAAACTATATTTTTAGTTTTTGGCATGTAAATCAATGAAAAGTTAAAATATACAAATAAGTTGGTATATAATTTTTTGGTTATAATTTATGTTTCTAAATCAAAACATAAATTTTACTACTTAAAGTTTTTGGTTATATATAATTATTATGAATATTATTCATGTTCAACTTAAAAAGAGTTTTAAATTTATCCACATAGAATTTTGTCAATTTTTTGTTTCGAAAATTCTTTGCAACAGTAAGCAAGTGGAGAATAGTGATCGTGGATTTAGCAAACAAGCTTAGTGTTGGGATTTGAACACGAATTTTTGAATGCAAACGAAAACACACATTTATGCACACACCAAAGAAAACATATGTAACGATATATGTAGTTCGGCACAACCTGTTTACATCCACGGGTGAGAGAAACAATCAACTATAACTGTAGAATGTACAACTCCGAGATCAAAAATACTCCAAAATACAACACGCACAACCCGAGCCTTGAAACAAATTTTGTTTTTCCACTTAAGAGTTATTCCTGTGTCCCCGATATTTTTTTTATCTTTTTCTACATCTCTACTCCAATTGATTCACTCTCCATACAAATAATTAGAATCATAAGTTCTTATTTATAGGAAAATTCTAAAACTCTAGCTACATATAATTACAAAACTCTACACATATTAAACTCCTTGTGGATTCATGACTCCAACTCAGCCCAAATATATGTAAATAAAATACTAATTATATAGATTCACAAAATATAAGACATAAACCCAAAAATCTCCACATTGGCTTAAATTCTGCAAAATCACCTTGAAGATAACTAGTGACGATGTCGATTTTCTCATCGTCGTCATTCCATCATACTTAAACCAGTTTGGCCCGCACCTCTACACCGAGACGCCCAACACCTATTCTTCACCTATTCGTCAAGGTGTAGTGGTTGTCAATCATCTGTCAAATCAAAAAATCACGATCTAACTCTACTTCACCTGCAACTAAAATCCTAACTGCTTCCATTGATGATTAGTTTAGTCTTTCATTATTGATAAAATAGGATTGCTCCCGATTACTTCTGATCATCCACAATCAAACCCGATTATCCCTAATCACCTTTGATCTTGCCCGATCAATCCCAATCTACGCCAATCTATCCATCTCATCAAATTATTTAGAATTTAAAAATTTTAACTGTGCCGATGAATTCGCATCTCTGAAAAACATTAGGAGACACATTTTTCTTTAATTATTTTGCTATATATATGAACTGATATAACAAAATAATTTTGAGTTATCAATTTTTACACGCAATCACACCCAATCAAACTCTTTTTGATCAATGCAAATAACTCCCACCATTCGTTCCAACAAGTTTCCAATTCCAAAATACACCACTTGCCTTCCAATCCAATTAGCAATCACACCCAATCAAAACCAAGATTAGATTCTAATCTAATCTTTCACCAATTGTTGCTGTGATTTTTCTTGTTTGGGATTTTAAAACGTTTCGTGTGCAAAACACCAATCACAGAGTAGAAAATTTTGCTACTACAAACTGTTAACAGTGCCACCGCCATCATCTTTTTTTTTCTCTCTTTTTGTGCATAAAAATAATTTTGATTTATACGGTACAAAATCAAAAAAAAATTACCTTGCTCTTATCACCCACCACGGTTTCGAATCATCTACCGTTAACTTTGATACCACTTATTAGGATTTGAACACTAATTTTCGAACACAAACAGAAACACACATCCATGCACACACCAAAGAAAAAATACGCAACGATATACGTGGTTCAGTACAATCTGCCTACATCTACGGGTAAAAGAAACATTCAACTATAACTGTAAAGTGTACAACTCCAATATCAAAAATACCTAAAAACCCAATACCACATCCCGAGCCTTAAAACAAATCCCATTTTCCCCATCATGGGTTATTCTCGCACCCTCAGTATTTTTCTATCTCTCTTTGTATCTCTATTCCATTTGATTTACTTTCCACACAAATAACTAGAGTTATAAGATCTTATTTATAGGAAAAGTGAAAATCCTAAAATCCTAGCCATATATAATTATAAAACCCTATACATATTAGACTATTTGTGGATTCATGACTTTAGCCTAGTCTAAGTACATGTAAATAAAATACTAATTATATGGATTCACAAAATACAAGACATGCGCTTAACACTTAGAACGTCTAAATTGAATATTCCATCAAAATCTGTAAATTAAGTTTTATAATTGTTCAGTTTATAGTGCTTGGTTACCTGGATTTGTATTAGTAGTCCCATATTTTTTTTACCCAAGTTTGATTTTCCACGTTAAAAGTATTGCGTGTTGAGTTTGTGTGTTTTATTCTTTAATTCTTACATTCCACAAGTGAGATTGATTAAAATGTAAAATAGATTTTTTCACATTCCATTTAAAAAGTTTTATTAGTTGAATACTCTATGTTATGGATGAAAATCTTGAAGTTTGGATACTTATATTGCAAGATTTGCCTGGTAGATTGATAGATAAATTGATATCGATTGATGATAAATTGATACGAATTGATCATCCAGCGATTAATCTGCACAATTACTACAAGTATCGAAAGACAGATCGATGAACAAATCGATATAGATTGATCACCAATTGATCGGTAAAAAGACCGATTGTTTAGTCTATTTGGCAAGACATCTTTATATTGCTGCCGGGGTTTGAGTAGCTGTAACCCTTTGGTGCATTCTCTCTCTTCAGCAGTTGTGGCCTTTCAAGAACAAGATTTCCTGGAGTTTTCTTTGATTGTCGCTTAATGATTAGTTAGATTCACGAGCTTCAAGAAGATCATCAAGTGCCCCGTTCTCATCTTTTCATCAGTTCATGGTAGATCTTGAGTAAATTCTCAATACAGAATGCCTGGGGTGGATTTTATTAGCAATCAAGCACAATTTAGTGTATGTGGAATCGATAAGAGTAAACTTATTTTCATAGGTTGTGGAATCAACGGTGATTTTGTAAGATCTTGTAACCAAAACTTATTGATAGTGTTTTTGTTTTACATGGACTTGGATAAGTCCCGTTGTTTTTACCCAAGTTAGGAATGTTACGAATGTTGACCTCGATCTTATTCATTTTTAATTTAGCCAATTTATGACAAATGATTATTTAAATTATTTATTTTATTCTATAATATTTGACACTTGATTTGTTGAAAGTATATCTATGCATTGCAGTGAATCAAAAATCGGAGTCAAAACGACACAAAACTGCAAAAGGAAATAGATCGCTCGACAGACCGCTCGAGCGGTGGATTGAGCGGTCTTAAAGAGCTCTCGATTTCTAACATCTCTACAATAGGTGCTGCTTAACAGGTATCACCGCTCGAATGATGAAAAGACCACTTGAGCGGTCCTCGGCGAGACAGTTGTAAAAAATGCGTCTACAACTAGGTTTTTGCATAGAGTTATAAATATATGACGGCCAGTGTTTCTAAAATGTGCCTCCTTAGTTCATATCAAGCCCTAGTCACCAAGGAGCTCTTTCAAGTTGACACACAAAGCTTCAAAGCCTGTCAACAAGTTTTGATAATTATTTAACTTCCGCGCTGTCAAGTCTGTCATCAAGGATTCAAACATTCAATGATCTATTCGTGTTTGTGAAGTCACTTAAGAGGATTCTCAAGTATTGAAATCTGGTGAAGGATTCTGTCAGCACTGAAGTCTGGTATAGGGTTTTAGCAGCGGTCAAGTACAGGAATTGGTGCGCGTAAATTCGGCAAAGATAGACTTACTACCATTAGTTGTGGGGTGCAATGTCAGGGTTGTAAGATTTTTTTGTAATCAACTTTGATATTGTATTTGATTTTCTAGACCCGGAGTGGTCTCGTGATTTTTACTCGGTTTGAGATTTTTCACGCAAAAATCGTCGTCTCATGTGTGATTGTGGTTGAATTATTTTTTGTTTGTATGATTGATTGGTTTAAACTTATTTGCAGCATTGGGCTTCGTTAATTAAATCGATTAGTGCAAATTCGTCTACAAACAGAATTTTTAAAGAATTTTCCAGGTTAAAATCGTATGCCTCGTGTGGTTATGTTTATTTGTTCGTATGGTTGATTGTGATATATCGATTAGTGTAAATTAAATTAATCTTTAAAAAAATTAATAATTTTAACAAATACTTATAATTTCTCCTTAGAATTATAATCACAACTTTTCAGTTATTATATATAAATTCATAAGTTCAGCTACACCAAACAGACCTTGTTTGGGCTCTCTAAAAAGGTTTTTTTTTTGTTTTACAAAAAATTATTTTTTAAGCTATATTGTTTGATTTATCTAAAAAGTCAACTAATTTTTAAAAAATAAATAAATTACAAGAAAAAAAACCTATGCACATTTCAAACACACCAAGTTTTTCTTTGAGTAAAATGATTATAATACCATCAATTAAAAAATTAATTCTACTGTAAATAATTTTAAAAAATCGTGACAATATTCCAATTACGATAACTTAAAAAGCAAAAAAATAAAAATATATTTGACATTTTAAAAAAAAGTTTAAAAAAAAATTTACCCTAAAAAATTACTCTAACTTTATTTTTGGCTAGCTATTGTTAGTAATTTTTAGTTTACTACTATTAATTTTAATTGTAAATTATAAATTTTTTAAATACTAATAATTTTTGTTACAATTTATAACTATTTTTTTTTTTTTTCAATTACAAACTATAAGATTTACCAATTATCAAATACTCACCACTTATATTATAAATTACAATCTATAAACTTATTTTAATAATGCTAAATATCACTATTATATTCTTATTTTTTTAAAACACTAAATATTTTTAAAATTAAAATTTTTAAACAATCCCAGCCATGCCAGCGCCACCATAGAAAAGATTGAAAACAAATTATTGCAGTCACTGTCACGCGCATTCTACAGCAATTAGCAGATTTTTGTACACTCTCCTCTGCCTCGGCCACACCCAACAAAAACTTTGCAAGTAATTAATGTAAGAGCCTCTTTGGAATAACTTTTCAGCATAGTTTAAAGAGATTTAATTTTTTAAAAATAAAAAATAAAGAAAATAAATATCTTTGAGATAATTTAAAAAAAGTAAATGTTAAAAGAAAAAATAATAACTTTTTTTTTTTGAGTTGTTTTAAAAGTCATACAAAAAAAGAATTTTAAACAAATTAACTTAAAAACTGTGCTTTTTAAAAAAATTAACTTTCTTCTTAATTCCAACCCGAGCCTAAGTCAATTAACATGTTTAATAGAATTCCATGGTTAACTCGGATGCACTTGGAATATGACAAAAAAAAATTTAAATTAGAGGAAGAATAATTTCTCTTTTTTCCACAACGCACTTGTAGGGCAGTGCACTGTGAAATTGGTGGAATTAGCAAAAAAAAAAAAAAAAACTAAAATACCTAAATTTAAAATTAAAAACAAATTTCATAGGTCACAGTAAAAAGTATAGAATTAGTGGTCTTTGACATCATTAGGAGACACCACCATTTGTCCCAATAAAGTTTTTGTCACTCTTCAAAAATACAATTTATTAGTCTCCCTTCTGCCTAAAAAACAGCTTAATTATTGGAATGTCACATGCATGACCTATGACCCAAACATGGAATTGTTTAGCTCAATTTTTTTTTTTTTTTTTTGTAGTATTTGACATTATTAAAATTAATTGTTTATAACTTATAATTAAAATAATAGTTATTGCTTGTAATAAAAGTTGCGAGTGTTTATAGCTAAAACTAGTTATATGTTGAAAAAAAAATAATTTAATTTATAACAAAAATTATAAATATTTAAAAAAAATTAATAACATTGCTGAAGTAATATGGAAAGGTAAAAGTTATCAGGAATGCCAAACTATCACCAAATGTATTAGTTGGCTTATTTTTATTTTTTTTGGACTATTTTATCTTTTAACTATTTTTTTTTTCTTTTTCAATTGGTTTAGTGGGAGTGAAAGAAAAAATAAGAAATTTTGACAAAAATATAAAAAGATTATTTAGAATATAAGAAAAAAAATATGATGTATTGACTTATTTTTGTTTATTTTTGTCTTTTTTTAAATATTTTTTTTCTTTCGAGTAAAAATTTTCTTTTTTTTGACATAAAGCACTTTACAAAAAATAAAAATAAACAACATAAAAATTCAAATTCTGAACATGACAAAATAAAAAAATTCAAATAGTTGTGTTATGGGATGAATCCAAACGGCTTGCCCATGGTGGCATTACCCAGTTAGATTATTATTTCGATAATGAAGTTTTTTTCTTTTTCTTTTTTGCTTTAAGTTAAATAAGTAAAATATCTATTCACTTAATAAGTGTTTTAAGCTACGTATAAAGAGAAATTTGTAATTTGATAATTAATTTTTTTCTAATTTTAAATAAAAAGATTATGAATCTGACTTTAAATCGTAGACAAACGAGGCTTATTTATAGGTGAACCTTTTTCTCTCTCTTCTTCTCACTGCAATGCATTGGATTCAAACAAGTCCCCGTTTGGCAATTGGCTTAAATTTGCCATTTTTTTAAAAGCTTGAAAAATCAAAAAGTTTTGTTTTCTAACCAATCAAACATTTTGTCATTTTGGCTTAAAATTACTTTAAGCCAAAAAAAAAAACTTATAACCAATTGCCAAACGAGCTCTAAAAGTAATTATTCGTTAGTCCACAGCAGTATGTAATATTATTTACGTAATGCTCTTATCTAATTATATAACAGAAAATATTATAACGAAATAATATTGACTTATTTTTATTAAATAAATACAAAATACAAGTGCAACTAACTTAGTATAGTGCATAGAATAATTTTATTTATAAAAAATATCACATAAATAATACCTTGTGGTTTTATAAGAATATCTAATGATTTTACTTCAAATAAAAGAACAATACAATGCACAATAATTTCTTTTTATAAATGTGAGAAGATTATGAAAAATTATTATATACTTTTATAATATTATGTATACGATATTAATATTTTTGATAAATAAATAATTATAATTTATTTAATATGTAGTTAATTTTTTATCTTTTAATTATTTAACAAAAGTAATTACTATATCTCTATTATAAAATTTTTCTCTATTATATTAAGTAAAGTATCACGTAAATATGTCACGTAAAACTTAAAAAAGCACTATATAATTACTCTCAGAGTAATGTACATGCCATTATTAGAGACAGGTAAACTTATTATTAGTCTCTGTCAAAGCCTTAAAAGCCCGAATCCGAATATGCTGTTGGCATCAAATCTAATAATATGCATTATTATAGTGATTTAATAATGCCTCCTAACTTTAAAAAAATAATAAATAATGGCTCATTTGAATAATCTCACTTATTTATTTATTAATTTATAAGTTAAAAAATAAATTACGTTATTTTGATAGTTAAATAAATTAAAAATTAAATAAGTAAATAAGTAAATAAGTAAATAAATTAGTTTGAATAGACAAATAAATAAATAAATAAATAAAAAATAAATAAATAAATTCATTTGGATAAGTACTTATTTAAATAACTAAATAAGTAAATAAACTCATTTGAGTAGTCAAATAAACAAATAAGCAAATACGCTCGTTTGAATAGTCAAATAAGTAAATAAACAAATAAACAAATGTACCCAAACGAAATAACATAAATATTTTTTAATTTATTTATTAATAAGTAAATAAATCAATAAATAAATATGTAAGAGATAGCCAAACGGCCCATGCCTCCACGCTGTATGGTTTTCATTGTGAAGGTTTGGTTTTTCTTTATATGGTTTTTTCTCTTTTTGTATGGAGATTTTTTTCTCTTTACGACGAGATGTTTTGCTTTAACTGATGTATTTCTTTATATATATATATATATATATATATATATATATATTAAATTTGTAATGTATTTAAATTTTTAAATTTATTTTAATACAAAAATATAAAAATATACTCAAAATAATCAGACATTCTCTTTGGAGTCTCCTTAGAGGAAATTTAATCAATATCGTTATTTAATTATTGTTTATCTTTAATTAATGCCTGATCTCGTTTGGCAATCAGTTTTAAGTTAAATTTTTTTGACTTTTTATTTAAAGTCTAAAAAATAAAAAACAAAAATTAATTTGGCAACCCCAGGTTTTTAGCCTTTTTTTTTCTTTTAGCTTTTTTGATTTTCTTGCTAACAATTTCCAAATTGACCCTTGTTTGTTTTTTTTATTCACCTATAAACTAAAAAGTTTTATGTGCTCACTTTTGTCCTTTAAAGCTGGAGAATTTATTAGAAGAATTTTTTAACTTTTTATTTTTTGAAAAAGCAGTTACGTTTGAATTGAGGGTATTATTATTATTTTATATAATAAAAAATTATATCACTTTAGATGTGAATATTTTTTTCATATTTTAAAGGAGGAAAGAATAATAAGATTTTTCATCATGCTAAATAATATAACTTAAAAAAATTAACATTTTTTATTTGGAAGAAAAAACCGACTAAAAGACCGCCCAAATTAAATAGGAGCATAGCTTGTAGAATATGTTAGCTTGGCATTCAAGTAAAAAATCAAGTAGAGGCCAAGTGCTTGTATCCAAATTATATACCATACCATATATTTTGCTTCCTCATAACGATTGCAAAGTAATGTTATTTGAGATGTCAATGATTTTTTTCCTTATTTTAACAGAGAAAAAACATAATAAATTTTTTTATTATGCCAAATAACATCACTTAAAAATTATTATTATTTATTTAAAAACAATAATACCAAAAAAGTCTGCCAAAATCGGTGGAGTTTAGCATTGCTGAAATTAGTAACTTATAAATTGTAGTTTGTAGCGTAAATTGTGAGTGCTTGGTAAATATTATAACTTGTAATAGAAATAAAAGAAAAAAATAGTTAGAAATTGTAACAAAAGTAGAAGTTGTTGGTGTTTTCAAAAATTTATAACTTATAACTAAATTAGTAGCAAAAAGTTAAAAATAAACTATTAGAAATAATTTTGCCAAACACGAATTCAAGTAAAAATTCTAGAAGAAGCCAAGGGCGGCTCCACATATAAGTTTGGATATGATGTTCAATTGATCATTCGAAAAAATTTTAATTTTTTTTTATACGTGCATATAAATTTTGCATTTGTATTAGTAATGCAAAATTTGACGAACACTCTACTAAAAGATTTAAACATTTGACGAAATACTTGAATATCCTGACTAAACACTCAACTCAATTATTATATACAATGAAAAAAATATATTTAATAGTATTGATAATTATCACGCAACAATTTTAAAATATAAGAAGTAATTAGAGACCATCATAAAAGTTAATTTATTTAGAAGTTTTTTGTGTGAAAACAATCCTAATAGAGGCCAAGTGCTTGTATTAAATAATGTTCTATATATGCCATGATGGTATATCCTTTTTTAAACTTGCATTAAATTGTTTTTGTTATGCATATGGTTAATATACCTTACACTCAATATGACACGGCAGGGCCATATTTTGACTGTGGGTTTAAAACTGAACATTTTTAAAATTGTTCAAAAGTTTAAGTTTAAATTTTGAGTAATGTTTTATTTATTTATATATATATAAAAAATTTATTTTTATGTTGATGTAGTTCAAGTTTTTTTCTAATTAATTAGCATTATAAATAACAGTTTATTAGCGAACACAGAACAGTGCGTGATCGTAATTTATTGAAACTTCCACTTTA
>JAOTRH010140885.1:0-13789 GCA_034768845.1 Heliamphora exappendiculata | reverse complement strand
ATGCATGTATGTTTATTTTGAGAGTGTATTCTCAGGCTGGGTGTTGTGGTTGTTTGTTTATGGGTGTTTCACGTGGCTCGGAGTTTGGGGCGTGAAAACTTGGTACCAGAGCTCTGGGTTTGAATACCTAAGAGCTGTGGGAAGAGGTTGCATCCCGTGTGAGGTTGATTGTGTGTGTTTGACTGCATGTGTTTAGATGCTTTGATAACATATACGTGATAACATGTTAAGTATGAGTTGATGTGTATATGTGTGCATGGGGGTTGAAGTGTGAGATTCATTAGTCCTGCCTTTGGGCATTGGGGTTAACAAACTTAGGGGCTAAGTTAGACATGCTTTTAGCTGACGTGATTTCTAGCGGGAAATCTGAGTAGGTTATCCAGATTGACGAGGCATTCTTGTTGGTTCTCCTCGATATGTGGGGTTTTGTTTAGCATGAACCTATGTGGCTATGTGTTAGCATGCTAGGTGTTTAGCGTTTATGTTCATGCAATGTGTGGCGTCTTATGTATTGTTTTGCTTTCATATAGACGTGATGTCGGTGAAGAGAGGACGAGGCCGTGGTCAAGGCTGTGGCTGTGCTGTTGGCCAAGGGGATATTCCTATCCCTGATGCTGGGGATGCAAATGCTCCCCTCGGACCAATGGACGCGACAGAGTTGTTGCGTGTGCTGGTTGGTTCTATCCAGTAGCTGGTTGAGACCTCTAGGGGTGAGGCTGTTAGGGAGAGGGTGCCTGAGGCAAGGGCTACAGTAGCGATGCGGGAGTTCAGGCATATGGATCCGTCTACCTTTGCCGGAGATCCTGATCTTATTGTGGCGATTGAGTGGTTGGAGCTGGAGACGCGGATCCTCGACACGTTGCAGATTATAGAGGATGAGTTGCGGGTTTCATTTGTCACCTCTCAGTGAAGGGGCGCTACTCATCAATGGTGGAGATATGCCAGAACTACAGTGGGGGTTACATAGGCAGCTTTTACAGGAGTGTTTCTAGAGAAATACTTCCCGGCGTTGAAGCGGGATTTGTATAGGGAGGAGTTCTACACTCTTATCCAGGGGGCCATGGATGTCATGCAGTATGAGGCCAAGTTTACATGTTTATCCCGATTTGCACCGGAGTTGGTGAGTATAGACGAGCTGAGATCTATGAGGTTCGAACGAGGCTTGAGGCCGACGATTAGGGAGCATCTGGTTGCATTGAGACTTTGTGTGTACACAGAGCTGGTAGAGGCAGTAGCGAGGGTGGAGAATACCATGACTGAGATTTGAGCTTCTAGGGAGGCTAGGACATCGCAGGGTGGGACAGAGGTACAGACAGGTGGACGCTCCAGCAAGAGGCAGAGGTCCTCTAGCCTTAGCTTTTATCCATCTGGACCACAGCAATTCTCAGTACCATCACCATCAGTGGCTTTGTCTAGGAGGCTAGAGCAGAGGGAGTTGATCTAAAATCGTTTTCAAACTATTTTCAAGGCTCGAAAGAGAGTCGAAAACCTGCACTTCAATTTCCTAGCATGTCTTGTTTATATTGCATGCTTGTCTAGTTTTTGCTGAGCCTTGGCTCACGGTGTGGGATAAAATAATTTCAGGTACCGGTCACGCGGGTTGATCTGGAGGTGCTGGAGAGGTGGAAGATTTGTAGTCTTCCTTTTTGTTCTTTCTTTTACATGTATGTTATAACATGTTTTCCGGCGTTGGAGCCGTGTAATGTTAGCCGTTTGGCGTTTACATACATTCCATGTATGTTTATTTTGAGAGTGTATTCTCGGGCTCGGTGTTGTGGGTGTTTGTTTATGGATATTTCACGTGGCCTGAAGTTTGGGGCGTGACATTATCTCCCACGTAAAAGAAAGAAACTCCTTCTGGAGTGTACAAGAAAATTCTTCGTCGATCACAGTCAATAAATACACGAAAAGCAATTAACCAGTCCATTCCAAGAATAATGTCAAACCCCGACATCTTCAACACGATAAAGTAGAATACCAGATGGCGATCAACTATTACTATTTCGCATCCTCTACATACATATCTCAACATTGTACTATCACCGATGGGTGTTTCAACACTTATAACAACGTCTGACACCTCAACAGGTAAACCCAAAGCAGATACGAATGAAGAAGAGATATATGAACGTGATGCACCAGTATCAAATCACACATGGGCCCAAGAATTGAAAACTAGCAAAGTACCTCGTATCACTAGGGTACCGGTGGTAACCTCGCGTATCTCAAGGTTTGAGGAAGTACTAACTTCTGTTTTGGCATAGACCCTTCCTTGGACTCCAGATGTCTGTCCATATCCCCTACCCATCGGTTGACGTACAGATTGTGCTGAAGAAGCCTCCCTGGGAAGCCTAACTATCTGCATCCCCGTCTGTAGAGTTGGATAGTCGTATGTCTGCCGTTGAGTAGGTTGTGTAGTAGATGTTTCTCGACCAGTTCTCCCTTGAGGACATTCACGTCTAACGTTCCCCTCTTGACCACACTGAAAACATCTGATGGGTCCCCTCTCCTGAGGCTGTCCTTGTGTCAAACTCTGTTGTTGCCCTGGTGCTTGCTTCCTCTGCAAACATTCTCTAGCCCGGTGTCCTTGCTGCCCATAAACAAAACACGTAACTTCCCTTCGCTCCAAACGTGTCGTCGAGGCCACAGATGGGGTGGGTACGGAGCGTTGGGTCTGATAAGATCTCTGTGGTGCCGAACTAGTATTGCCCTGTTCTGGTCTTCGCTTCTTATGAGGTCGTCCCTCAGATTGTGTTGTTCTAGCCACTGATAGTTGCCTCTTTTCCATGATTCTGTGATTGTCTGCCACAGCACTTTCTATTACCATGGCTGTCTCAACTACTTTCGAGAAAACCTTCAATCGGAACCCGACCACTTTCTCTCGGATAGCGGGTCGTAAACCCCTTTCGAACCTCATAGCCTTCAATTCCTCCATTGACACCATTTCTAGCGCAAACTTTGACAAGCTTGTGAACATTGATTCACATTGTAAAATGGACATAATTTCTTGTATCAACAATAGAAATTCCTCTCTATCTGTATCTCGAATGGACTTTGGGAAATATTTGTATAGGAATACTGCCATAAATCCAGCCCACGTACTGTCAGTTGTTGTCTTAGCAAACTCCCACTAGTCGTTTGCCCCTTCCCGAAGTTGAAAAGTAGTGAAACCGACCCTAAGGTCATCTTCCACTATCTGCAAAGTATCTAAAATTCGGGTGACCACCTTTAGCCGTACCGTCACCACTCGAGGTTCAGGTTCCTCAGCATAAGTAGGAGGGTTCAAGCATTGAAATTCTCTCATCATCATTGCAGCCCTTTCGTCTATATCCCGTGTTCCACCTTGGTTAGCCCCAGCCCCTACTAAAGTCCTCAATGCATTCAGTATCTATTGATTCACTTATGTACCCCCACTGTTTCCTGCGGGGCGTTAACATCCCCTTCTTCAGAAACTGGCACTCTCCCGCGCCCTCGGCCGCGACCGCGACCTCTACCTTTTTCTCTCCTAGGAGGCATCACTATATGAAAAGAAAATGATCTTTAATATATAATTCCCAAACAAATCAACACCCCCCTTACCAAATAGATTCAACTTTAAGCGTAAATGGGGCTAACTCTACTCAAGCTTAATCACACTAATACAGAAACACATACTGAGGGAAAGCCCCAGAGTAACGCGAAAATCAGGGGAACTAATTCAGATTTCTCATAGAAAGAACGTCGACCAAACGCTTTTCTATTTTGAACCCCAAAGTAGTTGATCTGTCACGCCCCATACATATGGGTCACGCGAAAGCCCACCAAAACACCCATTTTAAAAAAATAGATTTTTACAGTTGGAAATTAAAGTGTACAACATTTGGATAAAAGTCCCCATAGTTCAACTCTCATAAACTGTAAAATATGCATTCTCATACATGAGTAAACATATTGCCAAAAGGTGTACAAAACCAGCCTCATCAGGCGTTACATGTAAAAGTACATGTACAAAAATAGAAAGAACTACAGCAAGTCTTCCGTCACCTCTGCAACTAGGTTAACTCATCGTGCTCACCTAAAATGGATTTTACAGCAAAATCCTACACCGTGAGCCGAATCCCAATAGAAAGTAGACAGTAAAGCTATAAAGTAGGCTATGCAATTTTACACACACGGGCTTAACCACGGGAGTCAAAAAGATTTTCCTCTCAAAACCATCAATTTTCCACCATACTAACACGAGTCTCAAAAGGTTTTATTTCATAAAACCTTACATTTTTCATCCTTCAAACTATGCATATCATCCTAACAGATATCATGCCACAGTTAAGGTAAAGCTGTAAATAAACAGTAAGCTCGACTCAGGCCACACAATTGAGGAGAAAGATAAAATGTAATCCTATGTACTGACTCTGTCATACCGACAAATGTAACAACTATAGACTCTCGTCCATTACCCTAGACCCACGGGCTTAGTAATGACAAGTTCTATACGGAGTCATAACAACGACGCCATTAACGGAGGAAACCAAACCACTCAATTTACGGGACTTAGCCCGAAGGTACAGAGCACCTACGCTGCGCACGTTTCTGGACTTACACCGAGGAGCAATAGAAGCCCAACTCAATAATACCCATGTCACGATACATCTGTGGAGAACATTTAAAAATCCACCGTAGCTCAACTATGAAAACCCATAAAATAGTTTATACAACACATGTATAAAAAAATCCAATCCATAAAGATGGAGATCTAAATCATTTCCATCAAAACGTTTAAAAGGTGAGATTCAACCCTGCGGGTTAGCTCCAAACCTCTCACAAGACGTTTTTCACCTGATTTCACAAATCACCATTTTCAAACCTTCTTTTGAAAACCACGGATGTCAACACACCCAGATCATGCATACAACCAAAAAATGGCGTAAAAACCAACTTTTACCCAAAAACCAAGGTTACACATGAAAATAGCATTTGATGTATTTTTTACCTGGTGAAAACAAGTACAATTACATAAAACACCCTTATACAGCAGTAGGGTCTAGAATCCTACCTCGGAGAGTCAAGAACTCGATGTCTCAAAACTAAATGGCGTCAGAACAAGAATCCGATTGGATGGATGCGAAGCCCTCGGCCCCAATAGCAAGGATCCACAAAGGAATCAACAACAAACTAAGTCCCGGCCCCTCAAAGCTAGAGAGAAGGAAGAGAAAAGGGGTTTCTTAGGTCTGAAGAAAGGTTTTTGTCTCAAAAACACTGCCACTGGAGCTTTTATAGAAAACCAAAAATAGCACTGTTCAGTTGACCGAACTCCAAATCTATGGTTCAGTCGACTGAACCGAGCCTCTCAGTCGACCGAACGACTGGGCAGTGTGCTTTTCGAGAAAAAGCAAGGTTTTTGGTCCAAACATACACCAAATAAGCCTCTACCGAACTCCAAAAAGCGTGTAACACATTTATACATGCTGTTCTACAACTTTAAAGCATATCTCATGCATCGATGCTATTCATATACCGAATCAAACACATCAAACATATAAACAGTCTAAAAGATAAGGGTGAGGGTCTCACATGATCGAACGCCAAATGGCAAGCCACATCACCCCAAGACTCAACCTCCATGCTCATATAAACACATAGCATGCACAGGACAATACAACCACAATCCCATGCAAGCACACAAACCATGCCGTGTAGTGGTGCCTAATTATCATCAAACAATTCTCATGCTAAGGTCGTCCTCACTTCCCACGGCTCCTAGGTATCCGAACCTAGATCTCTAATACCATTCTGTCACGACCCAAACCCGGGTCCGTGAGCTAAACCCAAACATACCATACATAGCTCTATCGACAGGTAAGAACCCAAGACATAAGAAAACATTATATATATACCATTTAAAGGATTTAACAAAAGATCAAAGTTCCAAAATTACATTCCCAAGTTTACCACAATTGTTTGGAGAAACATACATTTAGTATTAGCCATCATTTTCACAACATAACTTCCATTTTTACATACAACAACAACAAAAAGAAATCATGGCTCCCACTCTTTGCTCTTTCCCAAGGCATCCATAGCTTTGCTATCATTCCGATGGTTGGAACCTGAAATGTGTTTGACATATACACATGAGCCAAAGCTCGTAAGATAAAGATTAACTCATATCTAATACATAATTTCTGAGGTATGATGGGTGTAACCAAATGAAAATGCACATTTTTGCCAAATTATTTCTTTTTACACACACATACTCACGCACTCCCAGATTTGTCTCCATTTGTCCATTTCTTTATCATTCATCAATCCTTCACTTTCATTCCCAATTCTCACAAAATCGTGTCACCTCTAATGAACTGATATTGGGTGTAGCTTATAGAAACTTCTCCCTATTAATCCCAATAGGCTACGCGAAGTCATTGAGTAATAGATAGCTCTATAACTCCCCACGACACAACAACATATTTCGGGGACTAACCCGTGGGCATGTGGTCCCCATCTTGAGCAAGTTTTTGGCATTTCACCGTAGAGCCGCTAGCTCAACTTATTCTACATCAATCCATACGGTTCATTTTAGGTTAATTAGATTCATTTTCCCAACCCGAGAGTCCAACCTATAATGGTTCCTCTCCCGCTCATTACCATAATACATCATTATGATTTCCAACCCCAAGTTACCATCACAAATTTTAGTACACAATTTCTCATTTCCCAACTTTCATCATACAATGTCTCATTTCACCACTTTTGTTACACCGTTTCTCATAAATCACAGTGTTACCAATTTTTTATAGATCACAATGTTATCACATACTCATAACACAAGATTGATATCAAGAGGATCACCTCAATTTAAAAGGAATACACCCATCATGTATACATATACATATATCAATTTGAAACTCACATTTAGTGTAAAGAAGACTCAATCAACAGATCCAATGCATACATCCCAACTCAATTTAGATATATCTATAAATGTGCCACAAGCTCAAGGGGCTAGGAATTTAGTAAAAAGGGCCAATATGAATGAAAATATGTTTTTCCAAAACATTTGGCTAAATTCGGGTGAAAAATAGTTTTGAAATTTTGACATATCCTCACTATTTTGATCATAACATTTTCTACAAAATGAATTTTTTTGTGAGAGTAGTCTTGTTGGAAAGAGGAGTTACGGGGCTTCGATTGGATGAGGGAGATATGATTAAACAAAGTTAGCCCTGAGCAGCCAGTTCGCTTGAGCAAACGTCAAGCGCTCGAGCACCCAACCTTCTGCCATGTGAGCGCTCGAGCGAGCATGGCTCCGCTCAAGCGCGCTGGCACCCGAGAGAAACCCATATTCGCCCCTGTTTTGAGCTTCAGATCTCTAAGAACATAACCTTTATCAAAAAGATGCTTCAAATCTTTAATTTTAAATCGAAAACACTAGATTCAAGTCTCAAAAACTTCTTTTTTTTATGCAACAAGTCATCAATTTCATGGGTAATCACTTCTCAAGAATCTCCCTTTTATGAAAATTAACTCAATCCACTCACCAATCTACCAATATGTTAACTAAACATGCAATTAACTCAATTTTTACTCATATGTAGAAAATATCAACCCAAATCAAGGCAAGACATGCGAGATAATATAAATCATACCTCGGATTTGCTCGAAAGCTTGTGATTTCTTCAAATCTCCCTCATAGGGTTTGAATGTTGGGTCTACTTGCTTCCTCAAGGCTTTATCTTCACTCTCCTTGCTTGAAAACTTGATCTTCACCGTAGATCTCTCCTCATATTGCCTCCATCTTCAATTTGAGTGGTGGAGAGTTAGGGTTTTGAGGATTTGGGTGGGTTTCTCTCAAGAAGAGAGAGAGAGAGGAGAAGAGAAATAAGAAAAAAGAAAAAGGAGGCTCACGAGTATAAAAGAGGGCTAGATATATATATATATATAGATAGATAGATAGATAGATAGATATTCTCTTGATTTTTCTCCAAGATTCAAGAATTCTCTAAATTTATCCCGATAGCCCGCTCGAGCGGTGATTCAGTCGACCGACCTTTTTGGAAAACCAAAAATTTGGATTTTTTTATGTCTAATTGACTAATGTTCCTTCCCCAGTCGACTGTGTGAGCTACCAAAATTGATTTTTCAGATCCAAATTGATTCAGTCGACCGACCTTTCAGTCCAGTCAACTGAAGTGAAGTTTAGTCGACCGAACTTCCTTCTTCAGTCGACCGAACAAGTTAAAATTTGAATTTTTTTGAAAAATGGCTAGTTGACATTTCCATACATAGTCTAACGCCTAGTTCAGAAATGAGGCCTATAAATAGAGGCCTTGAGCTCTTGTTTCAATCATCTAAAGCCTCTCTAACATCTCTCATTCTAGTACTTCTTTGTGCTTTCAAATCTTGAGTCTTTCATACATATTTTGAGAGAAAAATTCATTAGAAATATCTTTGAGCTTCATATTCATATTCTATTGAGAAGTGAGTTTAGAGCTTTCATTGTTTGTACTTATTTGCACATCCAATGAGCGTTCTTTGTACACTTTCATATTACTCTTGTTGATTTGTATTTGAGAAAAGGCGTTTCTCAAAAGAGGCTAATTCGCCTATAAAGATTGGGTTAACTTGAGAGTGGTACATTCTCAATAGAGGCTACCCCGCCTAGACTAAGGAGAGAGGTTCCTCCGCCTATTGAAGGAGAGGTAGTAAAAAATCTTCATAGCGGTTGGCTTGAGGCAAGAACGTAGGCCGTAGCGCCGAACCTTGTGAAAATCGTGGTGTTCATCTTCTTGCTTGCTTTTTTTTTATTTACGTTGATTCTCTTTACATCACATTATTTCATCATTTAATTCATTTACTTCGCAAGTAATATTATTGCACTTTATTTTCTATTAAGAAACTAGTTTACTTGGAAATAAAAATTGAAAGCTATAAAACTAAAAAAAGTTTTTTTAACTTACACTTGCACTTGAATAGTTTATTTTTTACATCCTTTATTTTATTTTATTTTTTTGCTAGAAAATTTTGAATCTTTTCTTTTCCCTTTGTAAGAAACATTGTCAAATTAAAATATTCTTATATCTTAATAATTGAAAAGTGTTAAACTTAAAAGTTACACTTTTATTGTTAAGTCAAGTATTAAATCATGTTAACAAGAAGGTTTAAATATTAAGAAGAACATTTGCATTGTTCAAAAAGGACTTTAAAAGTTAGCATCCTCATTTGTGATTAAATCTTTTTGAAACTTATTGTTCATTTCAAATATACTTGTGTTCTAGTATAAGAAGTCATACCAAAAAATATAGTTGTGAATTAATTTTTATAATTGAACTAAAAGACATACTTGGCTTCTTATACTTAAACGAATTTTTTTTAAAATCCAATTAACCCCCCCTCTTGGTATCACACACTTGCTATCAATTGGTATCAGAGCTAATCACATTTTCTTAACAAGTTTTTGTGAAAAAGATCTATGGCAGGTATTGGTGTATCCCATTTTGGAGAAGGTTAGTCCTCCACACGGCCTCCAATCTTCAGTGGTATTAACTACACCTTTTGGAAGCAAAGAATGAGAATATTCATTCAAACCATGGATTGCAGAGCATGGAGGGTAATCGTGCAAGGTAACTTCACTCCCACTAAGACTGTAGAAGGTAAAGAGGTTCCTAAATTAGAAGAAGAAATGAATGAAAATGATATGAAATAATTACAAATAAACTCTAGTACCATGAATGCATTATATTGTGCTTTAGATGCAAATGAATACAATCAACTAATGACATGTAAAAGTTCAAAAGAAATATAGAAAAAATTAGAAGTCACTTATGAAGGCACACAAGATGTTAAAGACTCTAGGATAAATAGATTAATCAAAGAATATGA
This sequence comes from Heliamphora exappendiculata, assembly GCA_034768845.1. Classification (NCBI taxonomy): domain Eukaryota; kingdom Viridiplantae; phylum Streptophyta; class Magnoliopsida; order Ericales; family Sarraceniaceae; genus Heliamphora; species Heliamphora exappendiculata. The sequence goes on along the minus strand of JAOTRH010140885.1, from coordinate 3,934 downwards.
AAGTTTTAAGATGCATGAAGATGAAACTATATCTAGCATGTACACTCGCTTTACTCATATTATTAATTCACTTAATGCACTTGGAAAAACTTACCAATCTTATGAGCTTTTAAGGAAAGTACTCAAAGCCTTGCCACCCATATGGGAAGCTAAGGCTACAGCCATATCCGAGGTAAGAAATCTAAGGGTAATGACCTTGGATGAACTTATTGGCTCATTGTTAACCTATGAGCTCAAGATAAATGAAAGAGTCAACGAACAAAGCAAGGCCAAAAGTCCATTATCCTCAAAGCGTCAAGAGAAAGCTCCAGTGATGAAGACGAGGAAATCAGTGATGATACATGGCCCTCATCACAAGAAGATTTAGAAAAATCCTTAAACGAGACAAAAGGATTTCAAGAAGATTTCAAGGTACAAAATTTGACAAAGGAGACTCAAGCAAACGAGGCCTCAAGAAAGAACCACTCACTTGTACAACTGCAACAAGACCATGCACATCAGGCCGGAATGTCCTTTACTCAGAAAGAACTCAAAGAAGAAAAAGAAAGCCATGAAAGCAATCACGTGGGATGACTCAGATTCAAACGAGTCAAGCTCTAGCTCAAGTGATGAAAAAATGGCAAACTTCTGCTTAATGGCAAGCATAGACGAAGAGGTAAACTCTCATTCTAATTCTTGCAAATCATCTAGCTCCTCTTATTCTATACCATCATACAATGATCTTAAAAAGGAAATATTTAACTTACATAAAAGACTTTTAAAATAGGAAAAGAAAAATTCAAAATTGAAAAATGAAAATAAAAGTTTTTCTAAAGAAATTGAGGAATTAAAACTTTCAAATAAAAATGCAAAAATTAAAAATGAAAACATTTCTAAGGAGCATAATTTAAAAATTGAAACTTTGGAAAAAGAAAAACTTAATTTAAAGGTTAAATTTGATAAATTAACAAAAATTTCTGAAAATGAGATTTTAAATTTAACAAAAGAAAATGATAAGTTAAGAAAATAACTTATGAATTTGAAAGGTAAAAACATTGAAAATGATGTTTCCTATGAATTAAAAAGAAAAGTAGAAGATTATTCAAAAATCATCTACAAATTCACTAATGGAAAAGAAAATTTTGAAAAACTTGTAAGAACACAAGAAGATCATTGAATAAAGAAGGAATTGGACACAATGGAGAAGTTAAACTCAAATTCAAAAATTATTTTGTGAAAAAATCAAAAAGCTTTACAAACACATTCTCTAAAAATGTTTATGAAAATGCAATTTGTTTTCAATACAAAAGAAAGGGACACATTAAATTTGATTGCCCACTAAAATAAAACAATGGGATCACAAAAATGATTTGGAGAATAAAATAGACTAATCATATAGGACCCAAAAAGATATGGGTACCAAAAAAAATCACTTGAATTGTTTTGTAGGTATGCTTGAAATCCTTATCATCAAAAGAAATATGGTATTTGGATAGTGGATACTCAAGACATATGACGGGCGACAAGACTAAATTCTTAACCTTAACACCTAAGGATGGAGGTCATGTAACATTTGGAAATAACACAAGAGGTAAAATTATTGGTATAGGTAAGGTCGGTAAGGATTCTTCTCTATCTATTTATAATGTACTACTTGTCGATGGTCTCAAATATAATCTCCTTAGTATTAGTCAATTATGTTATAATGATTTTAGTGTAAAATTTTTGCATGATACATGTATTGTTAAAAACAAAGAAAATAATAAAGTTTTATTTGTTGCAAAGAGATTTGAAAATGTCTACACTATCGATTTTGAAAATCTACATTCTCAAAATGTTAAATATTTTTTTGCTATAAATTAAACTAGTTGGTTATGGCATAGGAGGTTAGGTCATGCCAGCATGGTTCTCCTATCCAAACTTGTCCAGAAAGATTTGGTCAAAGACTTGCCTAAGACTAAATTTATTAAAGATAAAGTTTGTGATGGTTGCCAATTTGGTAAGCAGGCCAAAACGAGTTTCAAAAAGAAACAAGAAATTTCTACAAATAGGTCTCTATAATTACTTTATTTTGATTTGTTAGGTCCTATGAAATCCCAATGTCTTGAAGAAAAAACATAGCGTTTTGTTATTGTTGATGATTTTTCACAATATACATGGGTTTTATTTCTTGCAACAAAAGATGAATGGCATTAGTTGAGTCCATTCATATAACTTTTGACGAAACTAATCCTTTCTCTTCTAAGATTCCAGTGGATGATGATTTAGACATTAATAAATGAATGGAAGAAATGCAAATCAAGGAGGACAAAGGTAAAAGAATCAAGGTTGATGATGAACACATAGACCTACCAAAAAAATGGAAAATAGTGAAGGATCACCATATGAATCAAGTCATAGGTGAACCTTCACGAGGTGTAAGTACTCGATCTTCATTGAAAAATATTTGTGATCATCTTGCATTTCTTTCACAAGACGAACCTAAAAATATAAATGAAGCATTGGAAGATGAATCTTCGATAATAGCCATGCAAGAAGAATTAAATCAGTTTAAAAGAAATGAAGTTTGGAATTTAGTTCCAAGGCCTAAAGATAGTACAATAATTGGAACTAAGTGGGTCTTTATAAATAAAAAGGATGAAAATAGTATTGTTGTCCGAAACAATGGTAGGTTAGTTGCACAAGGTGTAGACACCCCAATTTGACCCCGCCTAATCTTAGGTGAATCCGATGAAGAAAACAAAAGGAATAATGTCTCAGTACGATCCTCGGGAGGTGATCCAAGCTCGGTATTTGAACCCAGAACCTTCAAACCAATAAAATTTTGTCAAATCATCGAAACTTGCTACCCAAGTAAGGCGACCGCCAACTTGCATTATGGCGACCGCCATAGAACTTTGTAAAAACCCTAGCCAAAAATGGCGACTGCCACCTTTCATCATGGCGACCGCCAACTTGCATTATGGCGACCGCCAACTCCAAATGGCCTGACGTGTCCCAAAACATGGCAACACCTCATTGGTTGAAGAATTCTATAAATACCGTACCCCAACGTACGTTTTCAGTATGAATTTTTTAGTGAGAGAGACTCTGCCGATATATCGAGCGATTTCGAGCCCCAACGCTGAAGTCCTGCCGAGATACCGAGATCCAAGCCTCCGACACCTACATTGAAGCCTACATTGCTTGGATCACCACCCCAGAATTGGTCCACCGAAGCACATTCCCAACTTAAGGATTCCCTCTAGCAATCTAGGTACTTTGATTGAATCCCCGGCCATTCTAGCTCCACTGTCTACCTCTTTGGAGTGGTAGGGTTATTTTGATCATTTCATTCCAATTATATTCTTACATTGCTCATAGTTGCTTTAACTATACTTGAATTCAAATTTTATCTTATTTGTTTATTGGTTTACTTATATTAGTATTTGAACTCATTAAATGGTGCTAACATAATTTAGCAATTACAACTTAATAATATTGTTAATTGTTATAATAATGCACCTACGTTTATGTGAATGTGGTATTTAATACTGTATTCCACTTTTAAGTCAAATAGTTGTTTTAATCTTTCTCGTATTAATTTAATTTTTTTTAATTAGCATTTATTTTTATTTTTTTTTCTTTTCTAGTAATCTTAATTTAATGCCTTTTTTTTTTAAGTATTAGTTTAATGTTTTTTTTTCTTTATTTCTTTTATTTGCAATGTAGTTTTAATTTCTTTTCAATATATTATTTTCTTTTCTTATAATGTTATTTTTCTAATATTTTCGTCGCTCTTCTTGTAATATTAATTCCTTGCTCCATTTTATTTTATTATTAGTTTAGATAACATTTTCTACCCATTTCATTTTTAGTATGTTCTTCTTATAAACTCTTTCCTTATTTTCTTTTCCTTTTAAAATTCTCTTTGTTATAAAATTCTTATTTTATTTGTTGATTAGCTTTCTTTTTA
>JAOTRH010140874.1:0-13790 GCA_034768845.1 Heliamphora exappendiculata | reverse complement strand
AAGCGACTCTGGACAGGTATTGCGCTCGGGGAGGAAGTCGAGCGCGCTCAACTAATCCATATTGTCCAGAACAGCTATGAGTCCGGTTGTGTGAACCTCGATTCCGCGAAGGTTTGCGCAACAGCGTTTATTTCGACATATGCGCAACCTGATTGTTTAGGTGACCTCGGGTTGCTCATGCGGACGAAGGCAGGCGTAACCGCCACAGTCAGTGCGATGGAACCGAGCACCGGTGCCTTCGCCTTCGCCTTAGCACTACTCTGGGAGCAATTGAGAGGAGGCCAGATGTCTGCGAGTTTGGATGACTTCATCCGGGACGCGCAACTACCGGGCCTCTTCAGGATTACGCGGGAAACTACCATCCATCTTTTAGAAGCGCTCCAGGATCGTGGTGACCTCGTTCTTCACCGAAGTGCACCTCCTTTCCAGATTGCGCGACGCTGGAATGATCTCACGGACGTTATTTCAAAACTGTATGAATACTGATCTGCGGCAAGTGATTTCCGTGTTTCATGATCGTTCGCGATACCATCGCTCGGGCATTGTCTTCGCGCTGGATCTGTCGTCTACGGCGGAAAAGCTGAGCATGCAGCTGCCCGCTGACAACGTGGATTGGCTCCAGCGGACGCTGGACAGCTTGAGACCAAACCAACGATGGGTCCAGCAAGAACCGGAGGGGATGCTTTCTGAGCTACGCAAGCTCGCCACAGCAGCCGCACCATATCTTTGTCGGCTCATCATAAATTTCGACCTGGTTTTAGCGCGGTGGTCGAAAGAAGAGCTCGATCGCTTTTGGACGGCTTTCTCACATTTGGCTAAGAATGCGCCACATCCCGTCATCGTCCTGCTTCCAGAGCGTGCCGGATTCTTAGGGCCGCAGGGTCCCGCCCTCGCTGCGTTGGAGAAGGACGGACGAGTTGTTCATTTGTAATACAGTTCCCTGACTAAAGATAATCGCTCATGAAGATCCAGGATCTCGTTCGACTCAACCGCGAGGGCAGTTTCGCGACCGCCATCGATCTCATGGATTTCAGAGTTCCCACCTCGAATTCTGAGCTCTGCGCTTCCTTCTGTTTCGCCAAACTGGACAAGAAGCCGGTCTTCGGAAGCTGGGATTGGATAAAGATGATCGGTTACGGTTTGGCATCCGGCCAAAAGAACATCTGGTCTTTGACGGCCAACTACGGCCACGGCAAAACCCATTTCGGCGTCGTGCTTGCGAACTTCTTTGGTCAAGCCTGGGGAGCACCGGAGCTGAGCAAGATCGAGGAACTCTTAGCTTGTGTTTCGAGCCCTGAGCACGCCCAGCAGATCCTTGCTTGGCGGAAGACGCATCCGAAGCCGTACCTGTTGCTTTGCCTGCAAGGACATCAAATGCCGAACCTGAAGCAAGCCGTCATACAGGAGGTAGAGCGCGAGCTGCGCCGACACGAAACCACCAAGGACTACTCCGCGCCCCTGTGGCAAGGCAAGGCTTTGGACTGGCTCGACAAACTTACAGACGAGGATCGACAGGCTGCACAGGATTGGCTGAACAAGCGCGGGCGCGACATTGAGGATGTCCGGAAGTCGCTATTGGACCGCGATCCGCGCTCAGAGTTCAAACGCCTCATCGACGACCTCTCGGCAGCGATCGCCTCTGATGGCATACCGAAGCATTTCGGATATGAAATCACTGTCCGGAAGCTACTGGACGAAATCTATGCCGAGCATTGCGGGGAAGGCAAAGCATTATCGGGAATTGCTGTCATCTTTGATGAGTTCCACGTCTTCATCGATACTGTCGCCAAGCGACCGGATCCCGGTGACACGCTCCAGGACCTATTCGAGGCAATCTTGACGCCGGAGCGTCGAAAGAACGGCTCTGCCGTGCTCATTACTCTGGGCACGATGGATCCGACGGAAGCTGCCCGACGGGCGATCGGTGAACTTCCACCGGACAACCCCGTCGAAAAGCAGCTTAACCGCATTCCTCGCGAGCATCGATACGAGTTACGATCAGAGATCGAGGCTGTATTGGATGGTCTCCTTGAACAGCAGTGGGAGCAGTGGAATTTGTTCGAGCCCGAGGTAGCTGAACCTCTCAAAGATGCGACATTCGCTACGTACGATGCCTTCAAAACTCGACTGCATGGTGAGCTGGGATACAGCTTGGATGCGGTTCGCACCAAGGTGACGATCGGATCATTCCCACTTCACCCGATCACGACAATGCTGCTGAGCAACATCGATTTCGACGTGGTGGAGAACCCGAGAGGAGTGTTGGAGTTTGTCAAAGACCAGTTCGACCGCATAGCTCCCCAAGATGCTCTGTATGCCGGCAAACCGAACTGGATCGTAGCGAATGAGCTGTACGAACCTTTCTTCCCCATGTTCAAAGCCAACTTGCGGGACAGGGTTGAATTAGCACGCGAGTCTATTGGCGGCGACATCATCGACGAACACGACTGGGTACTTAGGGCGATTACGTTGATTTCTGCGGGCAAGCTTCCCACGCCACCGGCAGCTCGAGGTGGATACTCCCGGCTTGCCTCGGAGATCGCAAACATTCCGCTCGAGACCGCACAGAAGACATTGGATGACCTCGTAGATCGCGGTGTCATCGAACTGGAGCGAATATCTGGAGCATACAAGTTCTTCAGCGGTGCCAACCGGGCGCAGTTCGAAACGGCCCTGAAGACGGCTCGAGGAAAGGTGCGCCTCGACATGAAATCCATTGATGAAATGACGACGATAGTCACAACGGCCGCGCCCGATTTCGTGCGAGCAAGGCCGGCACCGGTGGAATGGGGATCGAGTGTCGATTGGAAGTTTGAACGGCGTGTTGCCATAAGATCCCAGCTCGAAGCGGGCCTGTTAAGCAAGTTGCCCCGATTCGCCGAGACGCTGACTTTCGCGGGGACTAAGGATTGGGTCCGCGCCGTCGAGATCGTATTCTTGCCTCAAACCCCGGAGGACATCGAGTGGATCAAGCGTGAAGGGCCAGCGTTGCTAAAGGAAGCATATCCGTTGCTTGAGTCTCCGCCAGTCATCTTGACATCGGCCACGGAGGTTGCCTCAGCGGTCGAAGCTGCGATGATCGATATGGCGGCCGTTGACTTGGTGAGTGCCGACGATCGAGCAAAATTGTTTCAAGGTGGCCAATGGCCGAACGGCGTAGAACAGGTCAAGCAGAGACTCAAGCAGGCAATCGACAATTACTCGCGTGCGAAGGTCACTCGCATCGTGCCCCCGAGCCTCAAGTCCACATTAGAAAACCTGAGCGACAAGAATGAGCAGGGCGTTTTGGCGGGACTGCTCAAGAAGGTGTACACGAAGGGGCCAGCCAAATTCACTCAGAATTACAACCTCGGACAAACGTCGTTTACCGCCGGCTGCGCAAAGCTCTCCAACGCGTTACTCAATAAGTCGGTGGCCTCCATCAAAGCTCACGAGCCGAATGGACCTGCGATGACTATGGCTGAGAGCGTCCTTCAAAACGAGTGGAGCATGCTGGATTCCCAATATCAGCTTCGCAGCCCCACCGATGCGCGAGTCCTTGGTCTCTGGGCGGAGCTGCATGAAGAATTCCCAGCGGGCAGTCTCCGCCCGCTGGGACCTGTACTTCAACGGTTTGCTCGTCCACCGTACGGCCTTGACACTTGCACGATCTGTTTGATCGTTTGCGGATGGCTCGGCACCCTGGGTCGCGAGGTTCAGATGAACCTCGACGGAATCCAGGTTGGACCGAGCAAACTATGCCCGGACTCCAAGATTCAGACTCTGCTCGGCAACCTGCTGAAACTGAAGATCAAGCGGGAAGATGTAGGGGAGCTGAATGAGCGAGCGCAGAAGCTCATTCAGCAAATTGAAAGCAAATCTGAGGCCTTCACGCGTGCGGAGGCTGTCGAGACCATCAGAGCTCTGGAAGCATTCAATAAAGAACCCTTGGATGGATGGGAAGAAAGGTCATCGTCGGCAATCTCTAATCTCCAAGGTGATCTTGATACCGCAAGAAAATATGTGGTGTTGGTTGAAGGTGTAGCGCAGCCTTCCGGCGAACCTGCGAAGCTGCTGGACTACTTGGAGTTAGCCGGCAAGACGACACCGGGTCGAGTAGACGAAGAGTGGCCGTCACCATCTGAGCTTCGAGCAACGATCACATCAAAACTTGAAAGTCTTTGGGAAAAGGCTGCTTATAACCTTGCCGAGATCAAGGATTTGACAGTGTATGAACAGCGGAAGGAAAAGCTGCTCATCCTTCAATACAAAGCCTCTCGGATTGGCGCCACAGGTTTTGAGAACATGGTCCGTGAGACCGTAGCTCAGCTGGACGTTAGGAAGAAGCATCTCGAGGCCATGGCCGAACAAAAGGAATTCAATGGTGAGATTCGCGGATTTCAGCCAAAGCATTACAGCCTTGCCGATCTACGAAACGCAAAGAACGATTTGAAAGCTAAGGCCGAGATCCTTTCTCCGCTTGCACCGGAAGTTAATGACCGTTACACTGCCAAGCTTGCCGAAATTGACGCTGAGATCGAGAAGCTGTGTGATCCCGAGGCTGGAATCGAAGCAGCTCTAGCTGAAGCCAGTAACTGGCGAGCACTGCAGACCTTGCACACGCAGCTTGAACGTTTGTCGGACCGGCTGGCAGGCACGTCGGAGCTTGCCGGTGTCGAACGTATCCGCGAAAGAGCAGAAAAACTGATCGAGCTGATGAACTCGATTGTGACGCTCGAGAAAAATCCTCCAGAACCGAGGGCTAAGCTCCAAAAGAAGATTGACGAGGTTGAGGCGCTGGCTGCAAATCAGAGCGTCCCGCCTGCCGTCAGCCAAGTTGCAGAGAAAGTGGCGGCCTCACTTAGAAAGGCAGAGTCAGATCGAGTCCGCAAGGCCGACCGTGAGTTCGATGCAAACGCGAAAGCAATCGATGCTCGAGCAACAAAAATCCGCGACCTTGAGCTGCTGCAAGAGTTCTTCTCTTCACCACCCGAATATGTTAGCGATGACTCCAAGCTCCGAGCTCCGCTCTTAGCTGCACGTGTAGAAGAGAGACTGGTTTCACGCAGCGCCGATCATATTCGCGTAATTGCATCTCGCCTCAAGGGTGATCCCGCCACTCTTCTAGACCTTGCGAACTTCCTTACGTCGTTGGCGGAGGAGAAATGCGAAGTAACAAGCTAATCATTGGACCAGCTGAAGTTGTCGGTGACTCTGCAGTCAAGAATGACGCCGAAGTGTGGTTGGCTTTCGAGAGCTGCCCCGAGATCAGAGTTTCGGAAGACAGCATGGTGACAACATGGCTTAGCAAGGTTGCTCACGCTCGAGATTGGAAGGTTGACAAGCTTCACGACGTGCGTCGATGGATTTCGGAGCGCTACCCTGTCCTGTCCCCTCACTTGGACAGCCTCGATGCGGCTGGAGACACGGAAACGCCCTCCTCTCTTTGGCACTGGACAGAGAAAAAACTTGGTGTTCCGCACACTGCCGCGCCTTCGGTAGAGCACGCTGAACATCTGGCACGCTGGCGACTCCAGACAGACCTGTCGCTTGCTCAAGACGCGTTGTTGAAGACTGCGGCAGCTACGTTGGGTGGAGACCACTTTGGAGCATACTACTCCGCTGCCACGGACTGCGGCAAAGGGGAACTGATCAGCAGGCTTGTAGGAGATCACGAGTCACCTTTTGAAAGCGAGTTCCAACTGAGCAATGAGCCGGTCATTCGGAACCTGATCGAGGAGTGGGCGATCAGACGGCTTGCAGAGGTCGGTGCCATCGGATTGAGAAAGGCTCTGACCTCAAAGAGTTCTCGTTCTGCGAAGGCGATAATCGCGAAGGCATACGCGATGGCTGTCGGTAATGGTCACGTGGCCGACCCCTCTATGGTCAACCTGCTTCAGCCCCTGTTGGACACCAGGCATTATTCGATGCTCGTCGAGGCTTGTCCCCCAGCGAACCCAGATCCCGTACCATTCGACGATTCGCTTCTTGCCGGTTGGTTCGAAAAGAGCTATCTCCCGTATCGCAGATGGATGCACCTGAGAGGAATAGGTTCAGACGATGCTGTCGCGCCCATCTGGTCTTCGTTTGCCGCCTCCTACTTAGCAGCCGTTCAGAGCGGCATCGGCAGTGGGGCTGGTCCGCTTGCGATGCATCGATCGCGGAAGTTGGACGGAGAGCAAGGCATAACCTTATTCGTCATTTTAGACGGTCCTTTGCCAGATGATACGCAGGCGCTCGTCAGTGCCCTCCGCGCAGCAAATGCAACCTGGTCGGTCGTTGAGACGGAGTGGCTACTGGCTGCGGTTCCCACCGTAACAGAGATCTGCCGTCCAAGCATGACGTCGGGTCTTGCAGCTGCTTACGTCGAGGAGAGCGACGATGCCGTATCTACTCTCGGCCAAGCGAAGAAGTTGCTCGAGCAAGGCTCCAAGTTCGTTATTGTGAAGCTCCTTCAGCCTGACAGGTCATATGAGATGATGAATGTTTCGGATGCCGCTCTCAAGCGGGTGGCCCGCTCTCAGATTCAGATGATTGCTGAAGAGCTTGCTGACGTCGCCACTGAAGCTCATCTGGATCGAATTGTAATCTGCGCCGATCATGGACGCTGTTGGGGCAAGGTTGAGCCAGTTGTGGAGAAACCGCAGCATGGCAAAGTTCATCGCAGGGCAGTTCTCGACGTTCCAAGGAACCTGTCTTCGATCCCGGACAATACTCGCCGGCTCGACGGTGAGCTCTATGCTTTCAGCTCAGAAACGGACGCGTTGGTAGCGGAAGGCGCGACAACTTTTGTGGGAGCCAACCACGTTTGGTATCCGCATGGCGGTTTACTCCCGGAGGAGGCGTTCGTTCAGTGGGTAGAACTTCAGCGGGTCGCCCTCCCTGTCGCCGTTGTGGCAGACGGTGGACTTTACGGGATATATGGCCGCCCCGGCCAGCTGCAGATAAACCTCAGGAACCTGTCAGCGGTAGCCCTGGAATTGGTCAGAGTATCCTGGGAGAACGACGGATCTGAGGCCTTTGCTATTGCTGATTCAACGAAGATCATGCCAGCTTCTTCGACAATCATATCTCTTGATGTGCCCGCAATCGGCGATCGCATTTCGTCTCAAGCGACAATCGAGTTGAGAGCACCTGACGGCAACATCAGTGCCATTTCCGTTCCGTTGTCCTTACACGTGAGAAAGATGCAGAGCCAAAGTATCGACTTATTGGGAGACCTATAACAATAACGGAAGAACCGCGCGTTGACCCCGTGTTGCTCCGCTCGAAAGTAAGCGAGCATTTTGGCGACCTCGTTATTGACAAGAGGCGACTGCCTGCTTCTAAGCTGACTTCTCGGGGAATCCCAGCGTATGTTGGGGAATGGGTGCTAAGTTCCATTGCTCCCGGAGACGGTCCGCTCACGATTGACGAAGGCCGCAAGGTGTTTGAATGGGCTCGGGAGAAAATGCCGACCACGGAAGAAGCGCCTATAGTTCGTCTCAAACTTTCCTCTGGCCAAGTTCTTCGGATTCTTACATCTGTAGAAGCCGAGGTCGTCCTCTTCAAGGACAAAGAAGCCGACACACGCGCAGTCTTCCCGCTGTTAGGGATTAGCGACGCCCACATCCTCCAATCTACAATGCACGACTACCCGGATCTGCTTCGGCAGGGCATGTGGGGGATTGCGACGATCGAGGGTGGCAACGGCGTTTACCTGTCGGATTTTCGGCCGATGCAGGCCACTATCGATGTCGACCTGTTCAAGGAGGCACGGTCCAAGTTCTCAACCGGAGAGTGGATTCACCTGCTTCTGGACTCGATGGGTTTGGATGGCAATGCCTTAACACCTGCCCAACAAATTTACGCTCTGTCAAGGCTTCTGTCCTTGACGCAACAGAGCATGCACTTAATGGAGCTGGCGCCCAAGGGAACTGGCAAGAGCTATCTCTACGAGAACCTCAGCCCCCGTGTCCGTCTGATTTCATCCGGTTCTGTGTCGCCAGCCGTGTTGTTTGTAAATAACGCATCCGGACAGTGGGGTCTATTAGCTCGATTCAAAGTAGTCGTCTTGGACGAAGTGCAGACATTAAAACTCAGCCACTCAAGCGAAATCGTCGGCGGGTTGAAGGGATATTTGGCGAACGGAAAGATCACGAGGGGCGGTAAATACGAGACCGGTTCGGATTGTTCGTTGGTTTTGCTGGCCAACATCCATCTCGACCAGGATCTGCAGCCGGTCGGAGATTCGCTAGTGGAGGAGTTGCCCGCAGAGTTTCACGAATCCGCTCTGCTGGATCGATTCAAAGGCATCATTCCCGGTTGGAAGCTGCCAAAGCTGAATACGAAATCCTTCTCAGCCGGGCTCGGTTTGAAGTCCGATTTCTTCGGGGAGGTGCTTTGTGCCTTGCGCGAAGAGTTGTCTTACGACCAGGAAGTTGCAGCCAGAGTAAAGCTGACGGGATCAGCTCCCTACCAGCGGAACCAAGAGGCCGTCAGAGCTATTGCAAGTGCATATGTTAAGCTACTTTTCCCACACGCGTCCCCGAGCAAAGCCGAGCTTGAGGACCTTTGTGTTCAACCTGCATTGGAATATAGGCAGAACGTGTGGCACGAGCTCCGTTCGCGTGATCGCGAATATCATCGATTCGACGAGTTGCTGAGAGCTGAGGTTGTCTGACTCAAGCTTACTGCCGTACCTGGATCACAATGCGACGACGCCTTGTGATCCACGAGTTCTAGAGGAGATGCTCCCGTTCTATTCGGAGATCTTCTGGAATGCAAGCAGTATCCACGCTCCGGGACGCCGGGCGGCCAGGTTCTTGGAGAAGGCGAGGGAGCGTTGTGCGGCGGTATTTAACCGGTCCGCGGACGATATCGTTTTCACAGCCGGCGCAACCGACGGTATTCAGATCTGCATCGAATCGCTGCCGGCTGATGTAATCCAGGCCCTTCCAATTGTTTACTCTGAAATCGAGCATCGGGCAGTCAAAAATGCTCTTAATCGTCTTGCCTCACGAGGCGCGCGTCTCGCTTTGTTGCCGACACGCGATGGCCAAATCGAACTGGACGCGATCACAGTGCCGGCGCTCTATGTAATACAGGCTGCTAACTCTGAAACCGGTGTGATTCAAAACATCAATGACATTGCGCGTACGATTCACGACAAGGGAGGGCTGCTCATCTGTGATGCTGCGCAAGCACTCTGGAAGATAGACAGCTCGTGCTTCACAAGCCAGCCGGACGCGGTCATCCTGAGTGCTCACAAGGCATATGGGCCGAAGGGTTCGGGCCTGCTCATCGTTCAGCCAGAATATAAAAGACTCTTGCTCCGTGGACGTCCCGGTGATGGGCAGGAGCAGGGACTGAAGGAAGGCACCCACAATTTGCCGGCAGCCATTGGAATGGCTGCCACTGCCGAGATGGTGAAACGAAATGGTCGATCCTGGAGGAGCAGATGCGTTACGGCGAGAGATGCATTCGAGCACTGCCTGCAAGCCTCTCCTCGAGCTGCCATAAATCTCCGTCAGGCTCCACGCGTTCCTAATACTTCGAGCGTAAGACTCTACGGCATCGATGGAGATGTAGCAGTGATAAACAGCGGCCTGGCTATCAGCTTTGGCTCTGCTTGTTCGTCTGGCGCTCCTGGACCTTCGCCCACACTCCTTGCGAGCGGCCTGGATGCTGTTGCAGCAGCACAAACCGTCAGGGTGTCGTTCGGGAAGGACCATGATGAAGAAGACGGTCGGCAAGCGGCACAGCGTTTATTAGAGTGCGCCAACAAGCTCCAGGCGACTTAGTGAGTCATTCTTCGCCCTTGCCACGGCCTTCAACTGCCGTGATAAGCTCGCCAACGGTGAACGAGGGTTCGATGGCTATAACTTCTTATGAGGTCAGCGAAATGAAGCAAATCAATTCTTTGTTCCCACTGCTACCCATTCTGAACAGCTACACACCCGTCTCCAGCACTGGGAAGGTTGGCTTCACCACGCGATATCCGGCGAAGGACAACCGTAAGTGCACCGGCGGTGAAATGATTGTTAGATCTACATTCCTAGGTCTACCGCGGTCAACAGCCGCAGCTTAACCAAAAGAGCGTCGACCTGTTCTACATCGAGGTTTCTGAATCGTCCACGAAGGATCTGTCTCAATTCTAGTGGCTCCAAGGCAAGTTCCTCAGAAGCCTTGCCGACAGAAATTTCCCCCTCCTTTAGTGGTTCAGTAACACCGCCAGATTGCGCGCGATGAACTCGCCGCCGTTGTCAGAACCCAAATTTATTGGGAATTCCGTAGGCTTCAAAGCAAGCTTTCAGAACGCGGTGCACATCGCCCGAGCGGAAGCGGGTCACTCACTTCCAGTGCGAAGCACTCCTCGCCCAAGATCTTAACGATCTGAGCCTCGCTGAACTTCGACTTCTTCAATGTGCGTTCTCCTTTGCTGATTCAAGTGGAGAACTCTAAATTACGCGTCTTCCGATTCTGGGGGTAGACCAGTTGGTATTCGGGCACTTCCACGTTTCATGGGATCGTCAGGTTGGAAATACCAGATTTCGCTACCTCGCGATCGATGAAATCCTGGAAGTCAATTGGGAGAATTAGCCTTTTGAAAATAGCCACTAAACTGGACACATCGGACGAAGGCTATGAAGAAGTCAAATCGAAGTCACCTCGAGGTAAAACGCGAGTTCGGCATCATCCAGCCGGTTAAGGAGTTGGATCAACGCAGATTCAAAAGTATCGGGTTCGTTAGCCCCGACGATGGTGGCGGCGACTTGTTCTTTGATCTCGATGACGCTCCGGTCTTGACGAGCGGCGATGTAGTCTCATTCCAGATTAAGGGTGAACTGTTTGTCTCGCAAGAACGTGATCCTCACAAAAGAAAGGCTTATCAGCGAAAAGCCGTTCAGATACAACGCGTACCTGACGAAGATCCGATCGTCTTCAAGTTGCGGTGTCTTTCAACTGACCCGAAGGATTACCTGTCCTGTGCGCGGTTCTTCTTACCGACGCTTCAGCCCGGAGAACAACGGGAATGGTTGAAAGCACGCACGTCCGGCCTTGGTAGCCTAGATTCGGATGCCTGGGACACGGTATTCGATGAAGCCTTGAGTGATGAAGTCATCTGGGACAAGGCACCTGATCGTTGCCGTAATCGACTGAATGCACATGCGCTAGAAGTTTTTAAACAGGACTATCTCGCGTCGGACGAGAGCTATGCAGAACTCGCGGCCCGCTTTCCTCCCCGGAAAGAATATGATCGGCTCAGAATCTCCTACGTGAAAGGCTGGGTCGACCAGCAACTCGGCATCCAGCTTGACGATGAACAGGCGGCGGCCGTAGCGGTAGTTGGTGGAGACATACGAGTCATCGCTCGAGCCGGGAGCGGTAAGACGCGCTCACTAACTACGAGAGCTGCGTTTCTAATCAGGCACTGTGATGTAGACCCCTCTGAAATGCTGCTTCTTGCCTTTAACAAGGACGCGGCGGCCGAAATGGGGAAGCGTCTCGAAGAGGTACTTGGCTCACGCGTTCCCCATGTGATGACCTTCCATGCCCTCGCGCACGCGCTCGTCCATCCTGAGGAAGACCTCCTTATAGACGACGAATCCAGTGGCCAATTGGGCTTAAGCAGAGTTGTGCAGGAAGTGATCGACGCACATCTTGCAGACGGACGATGGTCGAAGCTCATCCGGGAGCTAATGCTCGCGTACTTCCGAACAGACCTTGAACTTGTCGACAATCCACCACAGGTTTTGCTGGAGCATTTGAAAGAGGTGCCAAGGGAGACTCTCGCAGGCGAGTATGTGAAGTCCTATGGCGAGAAACTTATTGCAAACACCCTATTCGAGAACGATGTGGTGTACCGCTATGAAGCGAATTTCACCTGGAGCGGCATCAACTACCGACCCGACTTCATGATTCTCACGAGTGGTGGTGGCGGGGTGGTGATTGAATACCTCGGGCTGCAAGGCAACTCCGAGTACGATGCCATGACTCAGAAGAAGCGGGAGTTCTGGGCTCAAAAGGAGGGTTGGACCCTTCTTGAATATTTCCCGATCGACATCAAGGCACCGGGCTTCGAGAAGCGACTCTTGGATGATCTAGGCATCCAAAAAGTTTCGCACAAGAAGCTGAGCGACGAAGAGGTGTGGGAGCGGGTCAAGCATCGGTTGATCTACTCCTTCACGAAAGCTGTCAGACACTTCGTGGGCCGGTGCCGCAAACAGAATTACACCTTGGGCGACCTCGAGAAGCTGACACAGAGCCATGTAGCGATCTGTGAGCCGGAGAGCCAATTCCTTGACGTGGCGCGGTCTGTGTATAGGCAATACCTCGAGAGTCTAACAGCCAGCGGACAGGAGGATATTGACGGCCTCATGTGGCGAGCGGCTGGTGCGGTCGAGAAAGGCAGTCTGGAATTTGTTCGTAATCAGGGCAAGGAGCGAGGCCAATTAGGCAAGTTGCGCTTCGTATTGGTGGACGAGTTCCAAGACTTTTCAGAGATGTTCTTCCGCCTTCTGCAGGCGATCCGCCGACACAACCGTGTGGTCGAATTCTTCTGCGTCGGAGACGACTGGCAGGCCATTAATGCGTTCGCTGGCTCAGATCTTCGATTCTTCCACAACTTCGGCACTCAGTGGCGTCAGCCTTCCACGCGCTATATCCGCACGAACTGGCGGTCCGCGAGAGCCATTGTCGGTGTTGGCAACCGGTTGATGGCGGGTCAAGGTGAGCCAGCTCACGCGAAGCCTGATGCTACCCAAGGCCTCAGCCAGCTTGCGGATCTCGAGGGCTTTATGCCGAACCCGACGGAAGAGAACATGCACGGAGGCGATCACATCACTCCGGCCGTTCTACGCCTTGTCCAGGACTGCCTCAGAACCGATACGGGCGTGGTTATCCTAACAAGGCGGCATGGACTGCCGTACTACGTAGCGTATCGAAGTGAGCGTCCAGCCAATCGAGGACTCGAGGCGTTCGAAGAACACCTAAAATCCTTCCTGCCAAAAGAGGATCACTCAAGAGTCAAAGTTTCGACCGCCCATAGCTATAAGGGTCTGGAAAGCCCAGCTATCGTCGTCTTAGACGGGATCAAGCGGAGCTACCCCCTACTTCACCCGAACTGGATTTTCATGCGCGTCCTGGGTGACAGTATCGAGCAGATCATAGAGGAAGAGCGGCGGTTGTTCTACGTCGCGCTAACTCGCGCAAGCCACCGTCTGATTGTCATTACAGAAGGCCGTCAGCGATCGCCGTTCCTGGACCTAGCCCGGACTGCCTCGAAAGCAGAAACAGGACATTTTATTCACCTTGACTGGCATTCTATCGAACCTGCGGTACCTGCGAATTCTGACGATTGCTTTGAGATCCGCGTGGAAGGCTTTTCGGTCAAAGAGCTTCTGAAAGCGGATGGCTTTTCGTGGAAGGGAAAGCTTAACCCTGAAGCGAAGTATTGGCGGAAAGTTGTCAAAGTGGTCGGATTCGACAAGGATCAGTCGATTTTTAGCCGACCCTGGTATCAGGCAGGAATTCATGCGACGGTTGTCGATGCCAATGGCAAAGTAGTTCATTCTGCATGCCCCTGACTGTTGAAATCCTTCCTTACGTCGTTTGCGCCGACGCCTTGGGAGCAGGAGATGTAGGGGGCAATGAAAGTTCCTTACGGAAGGGTGAGTTTGCGAGGTCTTGCCCAGAAGTGGGTCAACTAACCCGGATTATTCATGAGGGTCTTGACGGTAGCGCGTGAGAGTGCACGAGCTAACAGAAGGTTGGGGTTGTTCCGTTCGGAGTCGGCCTTTGTGGTTTCTGCTGCTCTAGAGGGCGGGTCT
>JAOTRH010140863.1:0-13791 GCA_034768845.1 Heliamphora exappendiculata | reverse complement strand
TATTAGTCATGGAATTTCCAAGAAAAGGAAACTCAACTATTAGACCACCCATATTAGATGGAAGGAACTACCCTTATTGAAAAGCTCGAATGCGGACATTTTTAAAATCCATCGATAAAAGAGTTTAGATTTCAGTTGTTACTGACTATACCCGACCAACTGTTAAGTCTAGGGATGATTTTATTTTAAAACCAACTGAACAATGGGATAAAAATATTTTTGAAAATATAGGCTGTAATAGCAAAGCTATCAATGCCATCTTTAGTGGTGTCACACTGAAATAATTTCGACAAATTTGTACATGTGAAATTGCTCAAAAAGTATGGGATATCCTTGAAGTCACTCATGAAGGTACTACAACTATAAAAAATTTAAAACTTCAAAGGCTCATTACCAATTTTGAAACTTTAAGAATGGAAGATAATGAGACTTTTGATGATTTTTATGCCAAATTGAGTGACATAGTCAATTCTAGCTTTATTCTTGACAAAAAAATTATAGAATCCCGCATTTTTTAAAAAAATTTGAGAAACTTTTCAAGAGATTCCAACTAAAAGTTACCGCTATTGAAGAAAGCAAAGATATTGATGCATTGCTAGTGGAACAATTGGTTGAAAATCTTCAAACCTATTAAACTAGTCTATGTCAACCTAAAAAATCTAAAAATATGGCTTTAAAAACGATTCAGGGGGACATTGACGAGACTGAAGAAGATGATGAGATTGATGCTAAGATTATGAAATATTTTGTTAAAAAATTTAAAAAGGCTTTTAAAAATAAAAAAATGCAGCAATCTCAATCTAAAAGATAAAGGGGAAGATAAACTCAAATTTAATTCTAAGAATGATAATAAAAAAGTCAAAAATCAATCTCGAGGCATACATTGTTTTGAATGTCAAGGTTATGGCCATGTGACTAATAAATATCCAAAAAAGAAAAAGAAAAAGGGTAAAATTCTTAAAGTAACATGGGATGACAATTTCTCTGAAAATAATTCTGACAATGATGAAGTCAACAATGATGATAGTAATTTTGTTACTTTTACTGCTTCATTAAATTCTTTTGATTATGCATGTTTTAGTCCTAAGTCTGTCTGTGAAAGTTCAAAAACTGAGTTAGTCGATAATAATGATGAATTTGATTGTGAATAGGAAGATGGTGAATCTCTTCAGCATGCATATGAAAAATTGTATAATGAAAGTTATAAATTGATTAAAATGAATTTGAAATTTACTACAAAGATTAAAAAAAATTTGAAAAGAAAATAGAAAATTTGAAACACGAATTGTCTGAAAATTTATCTGAAATTAGTCAATTAAAAACTCATAAAGTCATTTTAACAAAAAAAATTGAATACTGTTAAAAAAGAAAGATGACTTAATTGAATCATGCAAATTTTAAAAAACACTATTGTCAATCTTGAGAAAAATTTGCATAAAAATATTGAGTCAAAAAGGTTACTTGAGTCCAGAGTTTTAAAATTGTAAAAAGACCTCGATACTTCTAATGCTACACTCAAGAAATTGAATGCAGTTCTCTAACATTAGAAGAAATTTAAGTGTGCAAAAAGGGGTTTCAGATCGATTCGGATTTGGGCATGTTCACAAATCTTCTACCCCAAAAGACTCCGGTAAAATCAAATTTGTGAAAGCTGTAAATGTTCCAAATAATTCTGTTCAATTTAAGGGTCAAACTTCGAAAAGTTTTTTTCAAAAATCTTCACTAAAGTCAAATAATTTTAAAAAATTTGTCTCTATTTGTCATCATTATGGAATATTGGGACACATTAGACCCAGATGTAGAAGACTGGATGAGAAAGATCTCAGCCAGGTGAGCGCTCGAGCGAACCCACTGAGCGCTCGAGCGACCAACTTGTAGAGGATAGAAAAACTCACTGGCAATAGCGCGTTCGAGCGGTCCCACTGTGCGCTCGAGCGGTCAACCGGTAGAAAGTTATTTTTGGCTAGAAACCCAGTACCCTCATGACTTTTTTGCCTAAAATTCGATTTGTATAGATTAGGAAGTCAGACTTGATTAATAATGTAGTTTTGAGTGTCTCAAAAAATCGACTTGTTGTCAAAACCTTTGGAAGCACTCCAACTGGAACATGCGTCTCGAAAAAATGTTTATCTCTCTTTTTTTTTTAAATGCAAAAAAGGTGTTATATATATATATATGTGTGTGTGTGTGTGTGTGTGTGTGTGTAAATATTTTTTGTGGTAATTCTTTTGATTTTTAAAATTTAAAAAACTCTATTAATTCAAAATAGATAATTTTTTATGAAATAAGTCAAAATAAAAAACTAACTTATTGGTTTTAGTCGATAAAAAGTTAAAAAATTCTTAGTTTTGAGACTACTTGATTATTTTTCAAATAAAAAATATCCGAACTTGTGTTCAAATTTTTTATTGGAACCTTTTTGAATATTTTTTTTAAAGAACACATTTTGATTGACCATGGTCTTAGAATCCCTATGTTGATGTTGATGTCTACAACCACCCCCATCTATTTATCTATCAAATGGTCCTATTTCATTGAGAACTGTTTGTGCTATAAAATGCTTACAGAAATGGCTACCCATACGAACCTTGCCTTTTTCGTTTGTTATAGTGTAAAAGCCGATGTTTATGCTATTTTTTTGACATGTACGTGGAAATGGCTACTTATATGAACCTTACTTTCTAGTTTATTTTAGTGTGAAAATCACCACTTATGCTGCTGTACGAATATACTTAAGAAAATAGCTACCCATACGAACATTGTCTTTTCTTCATATCAGTGTAACAGTCGCCAAATAAAAGCATAAACATTTTTTTATACAGTTTCTTTTTCAGGGGGAGCTTCTATCTTTCTTCAACAGATATACATTGAGAATTTATCCGGTTTGACTTCAAAAGTGTGAAAATTTTAAAAATATTCAAATATGTTTCATGAAATATTGATCACTCTTAAGGATTGAATCTGGAATTTAAAGAAAAAATCGAGTAGACTATTGCCTAAGTTTTTTTTAATTTTCTCATGACTTTAAAACTCAAGTTCATTTTTTTTTTGAAAATTCAATAAATTTTGATCTTCATTGAATGATTTATGTTTTTTTTATTTGAATGTCAAAAGGATTTAATTTATTTTATTATTAAAATAAAAAGAGAGTTTATAAACATTGTGTTTCAAGAAAAACAGTTTCATGTGATTGCTTCTTTAGATTTTTGTAGTGGGTTCTAAGTACCTCTAAGTCTTACACAAAAAGAGGGAGATATGTTTAGTTTGGAATGGGACTCTGTTTTTTGAAATTAATTTTGAACTAATTTTCTAATGATTTCTATTTACTTGTTCTTGTGTGGAGATATAGTCTTGTTTTTGTTTGTTCAAGAAATGAATAAATAAATAAAAGTTTGCTTGAATTAGGATTGCATAAAAAATTCTTCTTAAAGGATACAGCTTGAAGATTTCATTTTTTGTGTGGTTATGAGTTTTTGTATTAACCTGGAATTGCTAAAGAGGAGATTGTTAAGAAATTAATTTGATTTTAATTTTCATATTTATTATGACAATTCAAGTTATATTATTCGTGTAAAACTCCTGATGTGATTAAAACTCTTGTAGTTGGATTAGGATAAGATTATGGAGTTTTAATTGATTAAAGAATCCTAGATTTTGGAGGATCCTTATTTGGTGAGTCCTAGTTTGATTTAGAATTACGAGTTTGTATTGTATTAGAAGAGCCTTAATCAGAATATTATTCAAGCGGGAAGACTGAAGTACAACTGCACAAGAAGCCAATGGAGGATTCGCCACAACAGAAATACAATCTGGCACATAACCGCTCGAACGGTCCCAAGTGTGCTCGAGAGGACTTTAGGCAGAATTAATTCGATTGAAACTCTAATTGCCTAGTTTTGAGACCTATATAAAGAACCATAGCCCAGCCACGAAAACTAACTATTCAAATCAATAATTAGAGATTCTAAGGCAGATCAAAAGTTCCTTTCAAGTTCCAAAATTTCGAGATTGTTCGTGTTCAACTTAGAAGGTGTTCTAAGTTTACCGACGGAGGATTCTGCCAGTGTAACAATATTGAGGATTCAATACGCGTGAAGTTTTAAAGATTTGTTGCTGAGGTAATCAAGTGGGAACGGTGCACGTGAATTCGGCAAGATAAGCGTAAGGCGTTTAGATTGAGGATTCGATCAAAATTTGTAAGTGAGTATTTTGTAATTGTTCAATTGGTTAGTACTTGATTTACCTAGACTTGGTAGTCCCGTGATTTTTTACCCAAGTTGGGTTTTCCACGTAAAAAATTCTCGTGTGTTGAATTTGGATGTTTAATTATTTACTTCTTACATTCCACGACATAGATTGATTAAAAATAAATAAATAAATAAATATATATATATATATTTAATTGGTTTGATTAAAAAATACAAAATAAGTTTTTCAAACATGTTTGGTTCGATCATGTTGAATTGGACTTTGGGCAATATCGCATACTGCCTTGTTATAACAGTATAACCTCATAGGACTGGTCTGCTCAAAATTTAAATCTTGCATTAGAATTTTTATCCACAGTAATTCGCATACTCCCATAGCCATTCCCCTATATTCGGCCTCAAAACTTGATCTAGCGACTATCTCTTGTTTCTTATTTTTCCAAGTAACGAAATTTCCACCCACAAATGTGAAATACCCACTCGTAGAACGCCTATCATCAATTGACCCAGCCTAATCTACATCAATATAACCTCTAATATCCAAGTTATCTCCTTTTGTAAACATAATTCCCAAACTAGGGGATGACTTCAAGTAATGCAAGATACGAATGACAACATTCATTTATTCTTCGCTTGAAGAGTACATGAATTGACTGATAACACTTGGCGCATAAGCTAAATCAAGCCTAGTATGTGCAAGTTACATTAATCTCTCCGCTAGTCTCTGGTATCGTTCCTTGTTAGCGTGAACTTGATTTGAATACATTTGTAGTTTCAAATTCTTTCCCATAGAAGTGTTAACTGGATTACAAGCTGACATACCAGTTTCATTCAATAGATTTAAGGCATATTTCCATTGAGATAAGAAGATACTTTTCTTTGATCGTGACACTTCATTCCCTAGGAAATACTTCAAGGGACTAAGGTCCTTAATTTCAAACTCACAAACAAGAAGATCCTACAATGCCTTCTGTTCTTCCGGATTATTTGCAATCACTATCATATCATCAACGTATACAATAAGAGCAGTGATCTTTTCTTTATTATGCTTCAAGAAGAAAGTATGGTCTGAATTACTTTGCCTATATCCAAATGCTTTCATAGAACTCGTGAATCTTTCAAACCAAGCTCTAGGGGAATGCTTCAAGCCATGCAAGGACTTCCTCATTCTATAAACATGCTTGCTTCCTTCGATTTGCATATTACTTTTAGGAGGCAACTCCATAAATACATCTTCTTTGAGATTTTCATGAAGAAATGCATTCTTCACATCAAACTGGTGCAAAGACCAATTAAGATTAATAGCCAAAGATACCAGGATACGAACAATATTAATTTTGACCACTAGTGCAAATGTCTCTGCATAATCAATTTTGTAAGTTTGGGTATACCTTTTGGCAACAAGTCTAGCTTTGAATCGCTTGATGGTTCCATCAGCTTTGTATTTAATACTAAAGACCCAGCTGCATCCGACTGGTTTCTTCCCTTCTGGTAAATCAACAATCTCTCATATAGAGTTCTTTTGGAGAGACTTCATTTCTTCGTTCATTGCTTCCTTCCACCTTAGATCTCTCAAGGCCTCCTACACACTACAAGGAATAGATAAAGCAGATAATTGATTTACGAATGATTCACATTCTTTTGACAGATTATGGCAAGACATAAAGTTGCTCATGGGATACCTAAGTTTGAAGTTAAGAATAGGTTCATAATTTACTCTAGGTATTCCTCTTGTGACTCGATCAAGTAACACTTTTAGATTGGGTTCAAGATTTATTTGAGACTCAAAAATGGAATCGGCTTGAGAGAGAAATTGGTTAAACGATACAGATTGAAGGGGACAAGCTGGCATTCTGGCTAAGATACTGGTGGTATCACTTCCATCTGATCCTGACTATCTACACCTCAAAACTGTGCCCAATTGCCTCATCTGGGTTATCTAAGTTGTCACCACTTACATAAATTGGGCCTTCTCCATTGTTATCTAGGAAGTAGACAGACTGGCTGACTATATCATGGAGGAAAGGCCGATCTCAGGGGTGGTGCTGACATGTTTTCCTGATTGGGTTGTCACCAAGAGAAGTTTGAGTGATTTCTCCAGCTCGGGTTATAGGTATTTGAAAAAGGATCGTTACCGAGATGGGAAAAATCTTGGGCTGCATTAACTAGTTCTCACAAAAACTCGGGGTATTGCGCAATAAATGGACAGCCAGATACAAAGTGGACAGGACTAGCACACAATGTACAAGGGCTTGTAAAGGCAGGGGATGGGGCAGCAAGTGCTGTGGCTAAACCTTTGGATAGAAGCTGACTCAGAGTCTGTGTTAGAGTGGCGACTAGGGCAGGTGTCTGAGAAACCCCGTACATGCCTCGGGCTTTCGAGGTGGAAGGAGCTATGGACCTATCTATACGAGCGGCTGATGCTTGGTGCTATGAGGTTTCACTTAAGCTCTCAAAAAGAGTCCAAGCCTCGTTTTCATTTTTTAACATAAAGGTTCTACCGCAAGAGGCATCTATGAATTGACGGTATTAAGGGGTCAACCCATCATAGAAATACTGGACTAGATGCCATTTTGGCATTTGATGATGAGGACAAGTTCTAATAAGATCTTTAAGGCATTCCCAAGTTTTATAAAAAGGTTTCACTATCGAGTTTAGTGAAACTCATGATAGCGCATTTGATTTGATTGGTCTTACCTATAGAAAAATATTTTTTAAGAAATTCCTGTTGAAGTTTAACCCAGATAGTGATGGTATTCGATTCTAAAAAATTAAGCCAATGTTTGGTTTTATTATTGAGGGAGAATGGGAATAGTTTCAGTTTAAGAGCATCATCGGAGAAATTACTGATTTTTACCGTCGAGTAGATTTCTAGGAATTCATCAATATACTTATATGGGCCCTCAATACTTAGATCACAAAAAGATGGACGCATCTGAATGATATTGGTCTTAATCTCATAGTGCGTGGCTCCGACCATAGGGGCTGGATGCAGGAGAGTGACACATACTCTGAAGGAGTAAAATACCCGATCAGAGATTTAATCTGAGGGTCTACCTATTGTTGTTGTTGTTGTTGTTGTTGTTGTTGTTGTTGATCATCCATGGTAGCAGGTGCAGTTATTGGGAATGTATACTGAAAAGTCATGCTTTTTATGTATTTTAGATCCTTGGCATATTAATGAGAAATATTTGAGATCATTTTGCATTAGTGGTTTCATAGTTATATTTATAATGAATGAATGCATAGTTCGTATATTCTGTCCAGTGTTTGACTCGGTGCGTACTGCACGAAAGATCGGGTCAAAAATTCTGACAGATTATACAAGTAGGCTCACAATCGCAATAGACCCGGACATTCTATTGGTACGATTGTAGTACATCATTATAATAGTTGGTCTTGTCTAGGTCGAACAGATCGAATTCAAGTTTTGGCAATTCGATATTCGAGCTCGATGTGTTAGTACACTTGGAGTGTATTGAGCAGGATCAACGGGATGATCAATTCTATACTGATTATATGAATTGATCCACATCTCATATTATCATGTATTGCACGAACTCTTAATTTCGAAATGATTGATTAATTGTGTTCAGATGATGTACAGTACTTTGAGTCGTCAATGGTTGAGATTTCCTCCATGAGATCAACAATACCGATGAGTTGGGTACTGGCATTATTTTTTTGATGATTGATAATCAACTAACGAAAATCACGTCTGATTTAGGTTGAGGAGTTCCCCATCGTGTGCTTTGCTTATAGGTTTGATTATATTAAACCTGTATAGTGGATCTTCGGATTCGGCATATAAAAAGGTTAAGCGGTGCGATTGCGAGAAAAAGAGGATAATTAAATCGGGTTGTCAGTAACCTAATTTATTTATCGGGAATTCATATTTTAAACGTAGGGAGAATTCAGTGCATTTGATAATTGAAAACTCAAGACATAATTCGAGTTAGGATCGGGAGTTCAGTCAAGACCTTTAGTGGAATAAGTTCTGGTTCGTGCGAGAAAGGATCTATCTTGGGGACAGAGTTAGGGATATTCGATTTTTTCGTACGGTTAGCCCGAGTCCTATACTTTCTCGTGATCCCTCACGTAGCCCATTATACGTATGAATAATTTTTTTATCGGTTTCGATTATTATTTAATTTAATTTGAATGCTGATTTTGCCGCTGGGGACGTTCAGGATTTAAATTGAATTATTAGAGGATGGTTTTGAAATTTGGCACACCTAGGGATTACTTCCTAGGTGGTCGGCCCTAATGGAGGGAGTGAGGATTTAGTTTTAGATGGATATGTATCTCTTTCTTATTTTATGAGATAGAAAAATACATATACCATATATATCTTAAAGAATATATGCAAATATATAATAAGAGATTAAACCTAACCCTAATCTCTAACCTAGCCGCCCTCCCTCACTCTCCTTTTTGGCAAATTATTTTTACTTTTTGGAGAGAAGTGTGAGAAGAAACCGAAGAGGAAAAAAAGTCTTCGATCGGAATCAGTACCCATACACCGTGATTGTCGTAGTGCATCCGGGGGACATACGTGAGAAGGTTGCAAGATCGTTTTCAAAGTATTCGGAATTTATTGAAGCTTTTTGACAATTTTCATAAAGGTATAATGTCATTAAGATTAATATAGTTCGTTGTTTTCATGAAAAATGCACACGTCGTTTTTTACCGTCACGACGTCGGTTCAATTTTATTTTCGCTCCAACAATAGTATCAGAATTGTGGTTGCATTTTTCATGAAAAACCATTATACTAACCTTTGTTTTGCAGCATATATCGTTATGATCCGGTTAAATGCATGTATGAATATATGTATAGTTTATATCGTTTTTTTAACCGTTTATCTCGACGGTTTTGATTCGAGATTAGATCGGTTGTACGCCTCCTACGTGGGGTATAGGTTTTTGACAATGTAATCTATTATTATTAATTTTTTTTGAATTAATATTGTAATCGAATCACGTAAAACGAAAAACAAAAACGAAAGAAGAAGAACAAGGCAGCGGCAGCAATAACCTGTTCGGCCATAACAGTGGCACCATTTTTGGGGCTTTTGAAAATCTTTTTTGACGCAATTTTTTTGCTAAAATTAAGATTGTTCGTTGGCTATCCGATGGTAGTTCGGTGGCAGTTCGACGGTGACAACAAGGTGGTCAAAATAGAGGCCAAACGGAGGTGCTGAATTTTCGCCACTATAGAAATTTTGGCAATTTGAAGATTTTTTTGGGGCACTTCGACATCGTATTTTGACGCAATTTTTATTGGAGATCAAGACTTCGATGTGCTCTACTTGCCATAATTTTTTGGGGGTTCAAAAGTGGCGGCAAGGCGGTCAAACAACGGCTAGAAAATGGCGGCGCAGTGCTGCCTACACAGCAGAATTTTTGGCAATTAAGGGGCTGTTTGGGCTTCTTTTTCAGCACTTTTCTGGTGTTCCAGCGGTGGTCTGGGGTTTTGACGGTGGTCCGGAGACTGAGAAAAAGTTTTGAGTATTTGACGACTCGTTTAGGGTTCCAAAACCCTAGGCGTTTAATCTTTAATTTGAGACCATCAGATTAAAAGATTAAACGAATGAACCGGATCATAACGACTTAATTAATATTTATTTTTTTGTTAGTTAATTAATTATTTATTTGTTTTACTTAATTCTGTGGATGGTTTTTATTTTATTTGTTTTTTTTTTATGCATAATTTTATTATCGAAAGTATAATAGAAAAAACGAGTTTATAAAATAAATAATCGTAACAATTTTTTAAAATGGAAAAATAAATAGATAATTATTTATTTAATTTTTATGTTAAAATTAATTAAGGTTTTTTAATTAAAATCTGGGTAATTAATTTCTTTCGCAAAAATTAAATAAGGAAGTTTTTTTGTTTATTTTATTATGGTTAAATAAAGAATATTTTAATTAATTAAAATTAAATTTATTTTAATCAGAAATTAAAATATGTTTAATCGTTTAAAATGAACAAAAAGAAAAAATTCTCGATTTTTAAAATATTAAGTGGGAGAAGGGTTTAATCACAGATAAATTCTACGGTCTCCATTACACGTTCGTAGGAGATGTGGTTATAGCTCGCGCGCCAACTTCGATTTTAGGTCTCTCTAAGAAAAGACTATAATCATGGTATCTCCGGTACGAATTTTTAAAAGAAATAGATTTAAAAATAGTGCGAAGTATGGTTCGTTCACATCGGGCCAAGGACTTTATCACGGTATTTTCAAATTAAGGGTAATAGTTATACACTTAATCCGTGAATAAAAATATCCTCCCTAAGGAGTCACTGTTTTTATTTGTGGGGACCAAAATTTATTGACTATTTAATTTACATGGAATACCTTATATCAAGGAATGAAAAACCTAGTAGTTTTTTGTTCGTTGATTGTTAGACGTTCACACTATGTGGTCTATCAATTGATGTGACTCTGGGTTGGTGATTTTTTATTATAATATTTGGTTCCGAAAGTAAATTAATAGACTGGCATGTATGTCTGAACGGGTGTTGATTAGTAGACGTTCACACTATGTGGCCTGCTTAATCACGAATGATTCGAACTGTCAATAATTTTTTTTAAATTAAAAGATTGAGGGACCATAATTTGATAAAAGAATTAAAAAGTTTTTCTCATTTGTTTTTCAGAATTTAATAATGGGATCATTCAATCTACTAGCGACAATTCTCAAGGAACATATATTAATTGAACCTAATTTTATCACATGGAAAAAGAATCTCGATATTGTCTCAACTTTTGACGACTATAGGATCGTGTTAATTGATCCCGGTCTACTCGCTCCCAATAGTGGATCTTCTAACAAGAGATCCGGCACTATCAGGATTGGGTAAAGACTGATAGGATGTAACGTTGCTACATCTCGACTTTCATGTTAGATGTTTTACAAAGCAAATATCAGTCTATGGAATCTGAAGTTGATCTTTAACTTTATAAAAATATTTGGCGAGCAAAGTCGGGCAGCAATGCAGGTTGCCATGATGGATCTTATAAATGCGAACATAGCAAACGGTACACCGGTTAGAGACTACGTTTTGAAGATGATCGGTTTTCTTAATGAGTTAGAGGTCCTTGGAGCCGAGATCGATGCGGAATTCCAAATTGATATCGTGCTCCAGCAACTGCCCAATTCATTTTAGCAATTCTGCCTCTATTATAAAATGAACAAACTGAATTTTACTTTGGCAAAATTATTAAAAGAATTATAGGCAAAAAGGGTATTATTCAAAAGTCAGCATATGTGTTTGTTGCGCAAAAGGTTTCTTCTTCTAGGCCAAGAGGTGGTAAAAAGAAGAAGAAAGGGGTGCGACAGGATAATGCACAAAAGACTGACAGGGATAAGTCATCAACTGCCAAGGCGAAGGTTAAGATACCTAAGGGTAGTTGCTATTACTATTTAAAGTCGGGACAATGAAAAAGAGATTGTCCTGATTACTATAATAGCGTAGCTGTAGGTAAAGCCTTTTCTTTAATTGTTGAATCATGATTAGTGGTTGTATCTATGAAAACCTGGTGTGTAAATACAGGAGCCACAAATTATGTCTACAATTCGTTGTAGGGGTTCTAGGTGACCGACAATTTAAAGATGGCAAGGTTTACCTTCAGATGGGGTATAACTCCCAGAGATTGCTACTGTAGTGGGAGACGTAGTTCTTTCCTTTTAGCAGAAATAGGTGTTTAATTTTAAAGAACATTTATATGTACCTTAAATTAAGTAGAACTTAGTTCCGATTTTCTGATTGGGTATTGACGGATATTGTGTTTACTTTAATAAGAAATTTTGCAATATTATGGTTGGCAACACTTCATCTGTCATGTCACATTGGATAATGGTCTTTTACACTCGTTTATTTCTACTAACATATTTTACCATATAATAGGGAAGGTTCCTCGCTGAACCAAACATTACTTTGGCATCCTCATTTGGGTCATATTAATCCAAAAATAATACAAAAACTGATTGAAAATGAACCTTTAGGTTCATTAGAAGTGGAGGCACTTTCAGTCTTCAAATTCTGTTTAGAAGTTAAGATGACCAAGAGGCCGTTTACGGCCAAGGGACTTAGAGCCAAAGAAGAGTTGGGATTGGTTCACCCTGATTTATGTGGTTCCATGAATATCCAGGCAAGAGGTGATAATGAGTATTTCATCACTTTTATTGACTATTACTCTAGGTATGAATACATTTACCTACTTCACCGCAAGTCTGAAACCTTTGAAAAACTCAAAGTGTTTAAGGTGAAAGCAGAGAAGCAAACAGGTAAAAGTATCAAAATCCTACGATCTGATCGTGGAGGTCAATACCTCTCTGAGAAGTTCAGGAACTACATATCAGAACATGGGAAAATATTTCAGTTATCTGCACTACGTATGCCTCGGCAGAATGGTGCGACAGAAAAGAGAAATAGGTCCTTTAAGGAGATGGTAAGGGACATGACGAGTTATTCGATTTTACCACATTCGTTTTGGGGGTTTGCATTAGAGACCGATTTTTATTCTAAATTTGGTACCTACTAAGGCGGTTTTTGGTACCCCTAAGGAGTTGTGGACTTGGCGTAAGTCAAGTTTTGGACATCTCCAGATATGGGGATAACCCAGCACATGTGTTGGTGGAAAATGCAAGTATGGTGGAATCAAAGTCAAAAATTTGTTTCTTTGTAGGATACCCTACAGGAACTAAAAGTGCTTTTATGATCCTAAGAGTCAGAGGGTATTTGTTAGCACAAATACAAGATTCTTGGAAGAGAATTATGTAATAAATCACAAATTTCGGTCGCAAATTGTTCTAGAAGAGGTCAGGAATGATGATTTGGTACAATCAAAAAATATACCTAATGAACGGGATGAGATACCACCTATCATGAGTACACAACAGGAGCTTCGTTGTAGTGGAAGGGTTATTCGTAAACCCGAGAGGTTCATGTTCTTGGGAGAGTCTTACGACAAGATTCCGAAAGAACATGATACCAAACCCAGAAACTATAATGAAGCACTACAAGACAAGGATGCCGAATTATGGCAAAAAGTTATGGAATCTAAGATAGAGTCCATGTACTCTAATCAGGTATGGGAGCTTGTAGATCCATTAGATGGGATAAAACCCATCAGGTGCAAATGAATCTTCAAGAAAAAAAGAGGAGTGGACGGGAGGGTAGAAACTTTCATACCTAAGCTTGTTGTGAAGGGATTTACTCTGAAAGAAGGGTTCAATTATGAAAAAACCTATTCGCCGGTGGCTATGCTTTAGTTTATTCAGATTTTTGTACTCATTGCTGCTCATCTCGATTACAAGATTTGACAAATGGACGTCAAGACGGCATTCCTTAACGGAAGTCTTGACGAGAGCATCTATATGATACAACCAGACAGGTTCAGAGCAAAGGGTCATGAGCACATGATATGCAAGCTTACGAAATCTATTTATGAGCTTAAGAAAGTATCAAAGTCTTGAAACACTCAATTTTACCATGCGATTAAAAGCTTTGGCTTTGATCAGTGTCCTATCGAGTATTACGTGTACTGGAAGCGCGATGGGCATAAGGTGGC
>JAOTRH010140852.1:0-13791 GCA_034768845.1 Heliamphora exappendiculata | reverse complement strand
TGTGCTAGTACACTTTGTGTGTATTGAACGGGACATTTGGGGTAATTAATTTTATACTGACTATATAAATTAATTCAGACTCTAAGATTATTATGAATAGTACTTATCCTCTTAATCCTAAAATAATTATTGATTTGTATATATTTAATATTCGTTGTTTAGATTCATTAGATGGTGCGATCTTATATGGGTCTATATTACTAGTGAGTTAGATAGCGACATTATTTATATGGCGTATATTAATTATTGACATAATCCACGTCCCGAAAGATCGAGATTGACGATACCTCCTTAATGAAGCGTATAAGTTTTGATTGAGCCATACCCTGCAAATAGATTTGATTATCCAGCGGTCAAATAAGTTAAGCGGAATGGTTTAAAGAATATCAAGATACCGAGTGAATTAAATTGTCAGTAATTAAATTTAATTGGCAGGTATCAAGAATCTTAACGCGGGGAGAAATTGTAAGAATTTAATAACAATAGCTCAATGCAAGATGGTCTTGAGATTATGGGTCAGAGTGCAATTATAGTT
The DNA here is from genome assembly GCA_034768845.1 of Heliamphora exappendiculata. Taxonomy (NCBI): domain Eukaryota; kingdom Viridiplantae; phylum Streptophyta; class Magnoliopsida; order Ericales; family Sarraceniaceae; genus Heliamphora; species Heliamphora exappendiculata. The sequence continues at coordinate 13,256 of JAOTRH010140852.1, read as the reverse complement.
CTTTGGTGGTGTGAACTGTAATTCAGTGTTTTATGAAAATTGCAGAAACCGTTGCTGGTTTTTAATAATTGCAGATATCGCTATGAGGTTTTCTTAATTGCGAAAACCACTGATACGTGCTTGTGTTCCACTAGAAGTTTTACTCATAATTACTCTCCAGGTCCCTGGTGTAGCTCTATAAATATGCGGGTAGGCTAAACTAATTTCATAACTTGTCTTTAAGACTAAAGCTGTTTAGGTTCTGCCGGTACAAGTTCTCGAAGGATTATAGCCCACACTATATCCGAGAATCGTACAAGAAAATACAGTAAAAGATTTGACAAGAGCTTCAACTTAGATTCAAATCATAGTTGAAGACTCGACCGGTAAAAAGGTATTCTTCTAAATTAATTTCAGATGCATGGATTTTATTTTGATCATTCATCATCAGAAGTTTTATCTAGAGCCCGTTTTGGCATTTACCCGTCCAGTTAATTTTTTTAAATAATCATTTGCAAAAATAAGAATCTTTGCAGTTTTACCTCCAACAAGAATAACTTAGGACTTAAATTTGAACTTAGTATTTAAACTCACCGCATCATTCTTATAATGTTCTCTGTCACGAACATTACTATTAATATGTGACTTGCTGCATGAAAAATATCTGTATATTTGTGTTCTTTCCTCGGGGCGTTATAGCTCGTGGCATTCCATGCCAAGTTTTTAGGAATTAGACAAGCCTATTGACGAGTACGTTAACGAGGATGTGGAGCCATGACTCATGTAAGTAGGGGCCTCACATTCTTGACCTAACTTTTCCTTACCCTATAGTACCGACTTTGCAATAGTCTGTTATTTCTTTTCTTATGTTTTGGTGTACTTTCGAAATTTTTTTAATTATGTCTGTAATATCTAACTCTACATATTTTACTTTTCGACATGTAAGGGTATTATCTTATTATTTTCCCACAGCCTTATTAGTTATATGTCACTCTAGATGTTCCCAAAATTTGGGGCATCACATCTTATAGAAGAAATTCTAGTCACGGGTACATAAGCATCAAAGTAGTGTATATCTTTTTTTTAAGAGAACCCTTTTGCTACTAAATGAGCTTTAAATTTATCAATAGACCCATCATGTTTTAATTTTCTTTTCAATATCCATTTGCATCCAATTGGTTTTGTTACTGGCTGTAGATCTACTAACTCCCAAGTGCGGTTAGCCATTATGGAATCGATTTCACTATTAATAGCTTCTTTCCAAAAAGGTGCATCAGGAGAAGTCGCAGCTTCCTTAAAAGTCAAAGGTTCTTCACCCATTAGGAAGGTGTAAAAATCATCGCCTAGGTTTGTGGCCTTCCTTTTCTTTTACTCTTTCTTAGTTCAAGTTCTAAACCTACTTGATCTTCACTTGGTGATTTAGAATCTGCATTATTTATAGGTTTTTCAACTTAAGTTTTAAAAGGAAATACATTTTCAAAAAATATTGCATTCTTAGTTTCAACAATTATGTTAGGTTCTAACACGTCACTTTGGAGTACAAGAAATCTGTAAGCAACGCTACTGTCAGCATAACCAATAAATAAATAATCTAATATTTTTTACCCAATCTTTCTTTTCTTAGGTTCTGGTAGCATTACCTTAGCAAGATACCCCCCACATTTTTAGGTATGACAAATTAGGTGCATGATTTACCCATAACTCATATAGAGTTTTGCTAGTTTTCATAAAAGGAATTCTATTTTGTAAGTGACGTGCCAATAAGATCACTTCCATCCACAAATTTTTAGGTGCTCCTGAACTAATTAGCATTGCATTCATCATATCTTTCAAGGTTCTGTTTTTCCTTTCAACTACCACATTTGATTTAGGTGAATATGATGGAGTAGTTTCATGAATTATTCTTTATTTTTCACAGTATTCATTGAAAGTATTTGAACTATATACTCCTCCTCTATCAGAGTGAAGTCTTTTAATCTTTTTATTAGTTTGGTTTTCTGCCATTGCTTTAAAGATTAAGAATTTCTCTTCTGCCTCATCTTTATGTTTTATTTTTTGGGCAATTACAACTTTATGCTTTAGGAGATAAACCTTAGTGAATCTCCAATAGTTATCTATAAAGGTAATGTAAAACTTTTTACCGCCCCTAGTTGGATTATCCTTAAGATCTCCCAAGTCCGTATGGATTAAACTAAGAAATTCTAATTCTCTTTTAATACTTTTACAAGTTTTCTTAGTAATCTTTGCTTTGACACATATTTGACACTTTTCAAAATTATTAGAAAACACGTTAGAGATTAAGCCAAGTTCTCTCATTTTCTTGATATACAAGACTCTCACGTGTCTTAATTTACCACGGTATATATCGATAGAGTCAATAACGTAAGCAAAAGAAGAAGCATTCTCATTTATAACTTCAAGACCATTTAAAACAAACAAACCCATATTGCAGTAGCCCTTCCCCACAAAAATATTATTTTTTGTTATAATCATTTTCTTAGACTCAAAAGAAATCTTAAGCCCAATTTTGCTCAATAAAGAGATAGACACAAGATTGGAACGAATTTGTGGCACCTGTAGCACATCAGACAGAGAGAGAACCTTTCTAAAGATTATCTTAAGCACAACCTTTCCTTTTCTAATAACAGATAAGGGTCTTGAATCCCCTATAAAAACCTGTTCTTTCCCTTCTCCAATACGAGTGTAGGAGGTGAAAGAACTTTTGTTTCCACAAATGTGCCTAGTAGCCCCAGAGTCTACCACCCAGTCTTTCTCTTCAGCCACTATGTTTACTTCAGAAACAACCGCAGCAATTACATCTGCCTCAACCAAGCTTGTACTTGGTTTGACAAGATTGTTATTTCCCTTTTTGTGTCTGCATTGGTGAGCATCGTGCCTAGATTTTTCACAAACATAGCAATTACATTTCTTTTTGAATTCTAACCCTTTGGCTTATGTTGAGTACCATGCGGTTTATGTTTTGGTTTTTCAGCAACTCCTCTTGGCTTTTGGATTACTACATTCGTTTTAGCAGCGAGCTCCCTTTCCTTTTGGGCTTTCACCAGAAGCCTATTCTTCTCTTCAATTCGGATATGAATAATCACCTCATCTAGAGTCATGTCCTTTCGCTTGTATTTCATGTTATTCTTGTAGTCTCTCTAACTGTCAGGAAGTTTCTCGATCAGCTCAATAGAAATGAAAGGTTTTGGTAGTTCCATCCCTTCATTTTTAAGTTCCATGGCAGTGAGGTGAAACTCATGAATTTGCGTGAAAACTTCCAAATCATCTGTTATATGATAATTCAAAAAGTTTCCTGTAACATATTCTTAGTACTAGCATCTTCAACAACAAATTAGTTAACAAGGGCATTCCAAATCTTTAGAGGCATGTTCCATCAAGCAATACATATCGAAAAACTCATTAGACAAGGAATTTAAAATAATGCTCTTGCATCTTTTTGTTTGCTCTATCCCAAATTGGGAAAAGCTCTTCATATTTTTTAGACCCAATTTCAAGTGGAGGTGTAGTGAGTATGTACAGAACATTTGAAATATTCATTACCAATTTAATCTTTTGTTGCTAACATTTGAAGAATAATCCATTGAAAGGTTCAATTCTTGTAGCATCAAGCATTGCCTTAGTAGCAGTAACAATGGAAGTATCTATAAATACTCTTAAGATTTGTTTGAAAATAAGAACAAAAACAAAAGAAAATTGAAGTAGCAAAGAAGAATAGTGTAAACAATAGTTGCAATTGTGTCGCCGACACTCTCCTTAAGAGTATATTCACGCCCCTCAGAGATGATTACTTGGTGTAGGAGGATGACAGCGAGATACCCTATAGGATTCATAACCTAGTATCTATATGTGTGCACTCACAGTACGACGGATGCAGGAATAGCTTTTGACATATCGTATTTGCTGAGAAGGAAGAAAATGAGAATGTATTTTTGTTGAGTAAAATGGGCTAAAGGTTCCACCAATTTATAGAATCGAAAAAAACCCGTTAAAAGAAATTAGAGAATATTTTGTCCACTGATCAAGCAATTAAACGGCTAGAAATTAATTACAGAAAATTCTAAAAACTAAATTGATTGCTTGATTAGTGAATAACTGCTAAAGAATTAAGTAGAAATTTCAATTGATTGCTTGATTAGTGGAATATTTTGAAAAGGAGCTTGATAAGTGGAATCAGATTTTCTGCAAAGATATTTTCTTTTAGATAAAATATTTAATCGGATATTTTGCAAAACCAATCAGAATCGCGCACACACCCACGAGGCCCGAAACTGGGGATTTGCACCCCTTGCGCACGAAACTCACTACGTGCGCCAGGTTAACTATTTTTCAAGCCAAATTTTAGAAATGGTTGGGCTTTGGCCCAATCTTGTGCACGCGATGGGCTCCCTTTGGTCTAGCCATATTCATTACCCAAGGGAAGAAAAGGATTATGCAAGGAGCTCAAGGTTTTAATGGTTTTCCAATGTGGGACAAGACTCAATTTTTCTTGTTTTAAAATACAATACCAAGTCATACATTAGTTTAGTGATAAGACCCATAACACTAATCTCGAGACATTTCAATTCAAAGGATTAAGTTCAAAAGTCAAACTCAAATAAAAAATGACACCCATAGTGTTGTATAGCTTGCACCTATTCTAACTTGTTGATCTCTTTATAAATGCCTCGTAGGATGCGACAAACTTTCAATCCAAGTGTGGCCCCATAGGAACTCATTTATTTCTTCTTTGAAAGTCGAAAAGCCTAGTTCAAAGTCATCTGATCTCCTTGAGATATCGTGATCACTCTTCAATCTCCTTGACCATCTCCTAAATCCTCCACTATCATCTAGTAGTATGACAATTTGATCATATCAAATGAATGCCGATCTTCTTGTATTATGGTTCAATCTAATTGAAACTTCCTAATTGACTTGTATAACAGTCCGGTCATTTTAAATCCTCCTAGATCATCTTGTATGATGGTTTGATCACCTTAAATACTCCCCGATCGTCTGGCATAAGAATCCAATGACGTCCCGATTATCGGAGACATCTTAAGTTATAAAAGAAAATTTTTCTTAATTAATTCTAAGGAAAATAGTTCATAATTTTTTTTTCATAACTATACGGATTCAAAAAGATAACTATAAAGGGATCTTAATCCATTCATAAAATGACGTCTTCAAAAGTGTTACAACTCAAAACATCTTTTCGAAAGTTTGAAAGATAAAATATACATCTCTGGATTAATTACAATATTCTTCTAGGGTTTCTTCCGTGGTCTCTTCCATGGTTGTCAGCCAAGGTTCTGTGTCACCCTCCAGTACTAATTCTTTTATATAATCTTCTTCACCTGATATTAAATGTCGTGAGCTACAAGGCTTAGATGAAACAACCCAAAATCCTACTAACCTACTAACATACCCTTAACACACATAATTACAACAATAAGAGTAGGGATATAAAGAGAGATAGGCAATTATAGTATCAATTAAACTCATAAGATTCCAACTTATATTCACAAGTGTTCTTTGTTCAAGTTTTCAAAAGTTAAACGTCGTTCAACAGAATAGTTTTTCGGATCTCACCAGAGAACCCATCCCAAACTTATTATCGCGTTACCACAACGGGCACTCACCTTCTTGGTACTATTACGTTCCTATACACTCATATTCCCATACACCTTGCCCCCGCCACATCACCCTTCCCATCCAAATACTAAGTGTACTCGGCTAAGTGCCATGATGTGCGGTTTACCGTCATCCCTCTCTCCGTTCTAGACTACATGTGCGCGGCTGAGTGCCGTGACGCGGATCGAGACAAGGCACGGCTTGAGACGTACATGAACCCTTCCTTAAAATGACTCCACCACACACAACCCAAATCAAAAATTAGGATCACAACATGAATTTCACAATAGTTTTTATATCATTGTGTAGAAGAGCCATCCCACATTTTTTGCTATATTTTCATAACGAGCACTCACCTCCTCGGTACCATTACATTCCCGTCCACTAACCTCCCATATACCCATCCTCGAATCACCATAGCACACGTAAGATGATTGGTTTACCGCCATGGCACATGTAAGACGACATCAGAAAAGGCACGGATCAAGACATAGCACGACTTATGACGTACATGAACCCTTCTTCAACACCATAGTATAGTACGCAACCCATCCCATGTTAAACCCCAGTTCTCTTCAAAGGATAATGTTTGTTCGAATCCCACTCCCGCAAGGTACCAAACCTATACAAAAGGATGTCATCCCACCGCGGACCGATGGCCAAAGAGAAAGACAAGGGATAAAGATATTAAGAGACCAAATAAGAACTTCTAAGCAACCACAACACCTTAATGTCAAAAGAGGTATACATGAGTCACTAGGGATTTGCCATCCCAAGGGCATACATTACTTCTAAAATATCAAAAACCTTCAGGGTCTTATACATGAAGTTCTGCCAAAACTAAAAACTAAACAAAAGAAAACTAAACCAAAACTACTCGACGACGCCTGTGGTGGACCCACTCCAAGTCGTTCCTGGTATCTGCAACCACAGAGGTTACAAGAGAGCGCACTTAGCATTATCATGAACAGAAAAGATAGTTACTTAGTTAAGGATAATTGAAAACTCTATCTAAAAATAGTTCATCACATTTTCCATGAAAAATATAGAAACTGATACATTTGCTTGAACATGAAAATATCACAGATTATACAGAACCTTCTTAGTATTGCAAATAAAAATATGTTCCTGGCTTAACTGCCACTTGTTTAAAATGCATGACCACTTTCTCAAATCTAAACTCAAACCCCAACAATGCCTAAGTAGTCGTCAACCTCACGACCGGGAGTTTTGACGGTACCGTAATCTCAATTCTCAATGCATGGATAACCACATGATCGAATGAGGGCCACTCTCCACCAAGCATGAGTGGTATTTGCTATAACCTAGGACTCAGCCCAAAAGCCTTTAAGGAAAAAACCCCCGCTCAACAGGAAACCTCCCCCATAGTGACAAATGAAAAAGCCATAGTTGGGTAACCTCCCTCATAACGGGATATAAATGGCTGAAAACCCTTGTAACTTGGCACTTTAGAACAACTACACAACATTAACCATACTTTCAGAGTAACATCATGCTAGCTTATATTATCATGGATAGCACACTTGAATTAAAAACATCATAGCTTTTGAAAACAACAGATTCATGCGATCGTCAAACTGGTTATAGTTCAAAAGATGCGCTTCAAAGCATTTTCATGCATCATTTACATAAACTCAAGTTCAAGATAATGGCTAAGCACTCTCACCTTATCTTATATGCAAACGAATCGAGCCTTTGTCAATGAGCTAAGCGTGCTCCTCGAGTAACAAAACTTTCATGCCTAGCAACCAAACATGACTTAACCGTCAATACGGAGTTCTACCCCTCTTAGAACATGAAGTACTAAAACAATTCTGACCATTGAATATTTTATTGATTTTTATGGACCATGGTTTCTTTTTTTTAGGATTAAGGGGTACTACGCACTTGCCCAATCCTTCACTTGTTTAGAGATTTAACTTAACCATTTATTACTCTCTCCAAATTATTAAATTTTAAAGTACCGCAACATCTTGAGATATTTAGACTTGGAATTGGATTATGATTTTTGGTGATGATTTAGATTAAAATATTCCCTACAACTTTTATGTTCAACACCAAAGCCAAAACCTAAGGCAAATGGGTAAAAAACTTGACGGAAATGAAAACGGTTCAGCACTTGCCCAGAGAATTGGTCATAAAAGTGTGTCTGTTGGTCTCGGTTTAGGGGTATCATGTCAAGTCCAAATGATCCCATTTTTGAGTATGTTCTAGCTCAACATGTCCCCTACAAGTTTCATGTTTAGAGCTAAGGGTAGTTGTTTGGAACAAATTATACATTTTGGCCATTGTAGAAACTAGATTCTGTCAGCCGCCAAAACTCAAAAGAGCCGGTTTTGGACAGAGGGTTTGAAACGGTTTTGGGGAGTCATCCAGAGGCGTTAAGGTCTGATTTTTGGAAGGAAAGTACTTCAATATGTTATCTACGAAGTTTATGTAGACCACTTTTGGAATAGATCACTAAGAATAGGGGATTTGGGCTACACAAAAATATGTGACAGAAGTGTCCCTTGAGGGCTGAAACACAATAGAGATTTTCAAATGCGTTTTGACCTATTAACACTCATTATGTTGTTCTCATTTTTGGTGGGTAGCTAGATACACATGTTGTATACAACTTTCATGTTTTGGCCAAAACGCGGATCTCATTGTAAACTAGGATTTGTAGGTCTACATTGTTGACTGGTCTGAAACCGACACACTTTGGTAGAATTGCAATATCTCGAGTTCTACTTACTCATATGAGTTAAAACCAAATTTGGATGAAAGATAACACAGAATCCTAGGTCTGGATATGAAGAAAATTCTTATATCATGTTTCTACATTGAGTTATGATATTCCAAAGATCAGGACAGAAAGCTCAAAACTCCCAAAACTCATGCCTATTTTGATTCTAGCCTTTTAGTGTCGAGTGTGTAAGTTTTTGACCCATTTTGTTTGTATACATGAATTTTCCTTCAATATATAAATATTTTAGAGCTTATAAAAGTCATGGAACCCATGGAGAAACCCAAATCAATTCACAACTTCAACATTCAAACCGAACAGTCCCAAAAATCCAACCATGACGCCTTTATTTTTGAGTTTTGATTCTTGATCTTAGATTTGTGTTTGAGGATGGTGGGAGAGATGTTTGATTTATATAAAATTAAAAGTATTAGAGTCTCTCTTATCTTGTTGAGGATTACTTCTTGATGATGAAAACCATGGACTTAGCTTTTAAAGCTCCCATCTTTAAGCTTCTTCTTCTTCCTCCTTTCTTCTTCCTTTTCTTTCTTTCTTCTCACAAACTACCATGGACCCTAAAAAAATACCTCACTTGGATGAAAATAATGAAGGGGAGGAGTGGTGTTTGGCTTGATTTATATAGGAAAAGCTTAAGGGAACATAGAATTAATTTTAAGTCCTTTTTCCTTCCATTTCACATGGGCTAATTAATTAGTTCAAGACTTTGAGGGGACAAAATCAGATTTGGGGAAGCTAAAATACAACGAGTGTCAGTTTGCGGGGACAAAATTTTGTTCCCCCATCAATCAAGGGATATTTCTTGATTTTCGTGCCCCTTTGTGCAAGAAAATGCATTAAAAGTTAATTTGATGTATCTTTTTTGTCTTTTACCTCTGAAACCTATTATATTAGTATGTTTACGAGAAATATAGTATTCTCATATATTATTATAGTTCCCATAGTAATTGATTAAATAGATGTAGTCTTTTAAGTCAAATTAAGCTATTTTGCAATATTTAACTTTTTGACTTATTTTGTTGTGTATGAACTTTAATAATAATTTGTTTGCTTTTATTCACCTATAACACTATATTATTATGTATATTACTTGCTCAATAAGTATTTGATCATCATAGCTCTTAACTTAATACCTTTCTCAACATTTTAAGCTAAAAAGAAAGCAAAAAGTCACATTTTGGCACTCTTCCCAAGGTGGTCGACCACTAAGGGGTATTTTTATCATTGTTGATATTATTTTGTCCTTTTCTACTTAATTGTACTTAAATCCTTGATTTAAGGTATCCATGTGTCAAAAATTAGATTTTTAAAACTCTTTGAGCTGAACTCTTGTCTTAAACGACTTGGACTTATAACTTTGAATTCTTATCCTGAACATTAGGGTTTTAATGCATGTGTCACACCCCAACATCAGGGTCACGCGAAAGCCCACCCAAAAGACAGTTTGAGAAAATAAAATTTACAGTTGGAACGCCTTCAACTGTAAAAATATACATTATTTGGATAAAAATCCCCACAGTTCAACTCTCATAAACTGAAAACATGCATCTCATGCATGAATAAGCATATCTCCTAAAGGCGTACAAAATCAGCCAACATTGGCATTACATGTAAAAGTACATGTACACACACAGAAAAAACTACAGCAAGTCTTCTATCACCTCTGCAACTGGTCAACTCCTCGTGCTCACCTAAAAAGGTTTTACAGCAAAATCCCACACCGTGGGCCGAAACCCAATAGAACATAGACAACAAGACTGTAAAGCAGGCTATGCAATTATACACACACGGGCTCAACCACAGGAGCCAAAAAGATTTTTCTTCCAAAATCACAAGTTTGCATCAGACTACCACAAGTCTCAAAAAGGTTTTATCGCATAAAATCCCACGTTTTCCATCATTCAAACTATGCATATCATCCTAACAGATATCATGCCACAGTTAAAGAAAAGCTGTAAATAAACAGTATGCTCCACTCAGGTCACACAGCCGAGGAAAAAAGATGTAAATAAAATCCTATGTACCGACTTTGCCGTACAGACAAAGGTAACAATTATAGACTCCTGCCCATTACCCTAGTCTTGAACCACTTAAGGCCTGCTAGGTAATGACAGGTTCTATACGGAGTTACAACAACAACGCCATTCACGGAGGCAACCGACTTCTTTATGTATTTCCACGACCGATGGGAAAGCACCCAAACCACGCACTTGTTTCTTTACGGTTTGCCACGACCAATGGACGAAACATAACCAAACCACGTTTACGGGGATTAACCCGAGGGACCGTAGCGAACCCACTCTACGCACGTTTTTGGACTTCCACCAAGGAGCAATAGAAGCCTAACTCATAACCACACACTGTCACGGTACATCTATGAAAATATTTAAAAACGCACCGTAGCTCAACTACGAAAACCCACAAACAGTTTATACAATACATGTATAAAAGAGATCCAATCCATCAAAATGGAGATCTAAAACCATTTCCAACAAAATGTTTAAGAGTTTAGATTCAACCCCGCGGGTTAGCTCCAAACCTCCAAAAAGACGTTTTTCACTATTTTTACAAAACACCTCGTTTTCAAACCTCTTTTTAAAAACTACGGATACCACGTACCCGAAACATGTATACAACCGAGAAAAGGCGTAAAAACCCATTTTTACCAAAAAGCCACGGTTACACATGAAAATCACATTTGTTGTATTTTCTACCCGGTGAAAAGACATATAATCACATAAATCACCCTTGTACTGTAGTAGGGTCTAGAATCCTACCTCGAGCGTCAAGAACTCGACGTCTCGAAATTGAACGGCGTCAGAACGAGAATCCGGTAGCAAGGATCCACAAAGAATCAGATTCAAAACCACGCCCCTGGCCCTCAAAGCTAGAGAGAAGGAAAAGAAAAGGGGTTTAACTTAGCCTTGAAGCAAGAGAATGAAAATATCTCAGCCCGCTGGAGCCTTTATAAGCATGCTAAAAACATACTGTCTAGTCCACCGAACCCTTGACTTCGATCGATCGAACCCAAAAATTTTGGTTCAGTCGACTGAACCAGGCCCTTCAGTCGATTGAACCCCAGAACAGTGTGTTTTTTGATGTTTTCAAGCCAAAAACATGTTTCTAAGGTTCAACAAGCCTCTACCAAACCCCAAAAAGCATATAACACACTTATACATGCTGTTCTACAACTGTAAAGTATAAACCATGCATCGATGTTATTCATATACTGAAGGAAACATATCAAATATATAAATAACCTAAAAGATAAGGGTCATAGTCTCACAACTCTCCCCCTTAAGAAATTTTGCCCTCGAAATTCGTAACAAGGGCACAAGGTAAACAGGTCTGGATATCTAGCACGCATCCCAAACTCGAGCTCCTATGTCGCTTTCTCAACCCCGTGATGAATACATAAGACCTTGATATAAGCAATTGTTCTGCCCCGCAACACCTGCTCCTTTGTATCAAGAATCCTCACTGGATGCTCTTCATAGGTGGCATCCTCATCAACCCGCAGCTCAGGCCAATCTAATACATGTGAAGGATCATGCTCATACCTCCGAAGCATAGAAACGTGGAACACATTATGCACAGATGCTAACTGCGGTGGAAAAGCCAAACGGTATGCGACCTCACCAATCCTGTCAAGAATCTCAAAAGGTCCAATAAAACGCGGTGATAGCTTTCCACTACAACCAAATCTCATCAAACCTCTACGTGGTGAGATCTTCAGGAACACGTGATCTCCCACTGCAAACTCCAGAGGTTGCCTCCTCTGATCTACATAACTCTTTTGACGGCTCTGCGCTGTCGCGAGGCGCTGGCGAATCACTGTAACCTTTTTCGTCGTCTCCTGTACCATGTCGGGTCCCAAGACTGTGGTCTCTCTCACATCTGTCTAACACACGGGTGATCTACATGATCTACCATACAAAGCCTCATATGATGCCATGCCAATACTGGACTGATAGCTATTGTTGTATGCAAACTCTGTCAAAGGTAGATAATCCTTCCAAGAGCCTCTGAAATCAAGGACACAAGCCCTCAGCATATCCTCCAAAATCTGTATAGTCCTTTCTGACTGGCCATCCATCTGCGGATGAAAAGCAGTACTGAACATCAAGTTCATCCCTAAGGCCTCCTGAAGACTCTGCCAAAAGTGTGAAGTAAAGCACGGGTCCCTGTCAGAAACAATAGACATTGGCACTCCATACTACCGGACTATCTCTCTGGCATACAAGCGACTCAGTCTATCCACCGAATCCCTCACTCGGATGGGGAGAAAGTGTGCAGTCTTCGTCAACCTATCAACCACAACCCATACGGTGTCGTATCCCCTAGGTGACCGAGGAAGTCCTAACACAAAGTCCATCGTGACATGCTCCCACTTCCACTTTGATATAGGCAACGACTGTAGCAATCCTGTCGATCTCTGATGTTTCGCCTTTACCTTCAGACTGGTAAGGCACCGAGAAACAAACTGGATCACATCTCTCTTCATTCCCGTCCAACAACACTGACGACGTAGGTCGTGATACATCTTCGTGCCTCCAGGATGCACGGCAAGACGAGAATGATGACACTCCCGTAGAAGATCATCTCGGCATGACTCAAGCACAAACAACCTCCCGGCCAATCTCAGACTCTGGTCTGAACCCATAATCCATCATGCTGTATCCTCTCCACTAGCAACACGATCTCGTATCATCTGAGCCTCCTGGTCTGTCTGCTGGACCTCTAGCACACGTGCTATCAAAGCAGGTCGTGAAACTACAAAGAATAAAGTAGCACCCGTCACGGTCTCCCTGAGGCAAAGATCAAACTCCCCAATCTCTCCAAGCATGTCCCACTCGCGTATAGCCACAGAAGCTAACGA
>JAOTRH010140841.1:0-13792 GCA_034768845.1 Heliamphora exappendiculata | reverse complement strand
GGGGGGGGAGGGATTGACCCACTTTTGAGAAGTTTTTTTTTCCCTTGAAACTTAGAAGGAAACATATAGAGAGAGTGAAATGATTGATATAATTATTTTTATACTATTACTTTTAATTTTTTTTTACGTCTATATTAAAACTAATGAATTCAAACTAAGTAAATAAGTATTAAATATTTTCCTTTTCTTTACTAATTATTGTCAAATAAATAAAATGAATAAAATAGTATTCTCTTTTCCTTGTTGATTAAGCAAATAAGAGGCTGGATAAGTCCCACATTTTGCTTTTTCTTTTCTTTTCTTTTTTTTTTCTTCATAACTAACACTTTATTTCACTCTTCCTCCCTCAATACAAACGAAAGCTTAAGTTTTGAATTCTTTTGGGATCTGTTTGGTTAACAGAAAACTGATTCAATTTGTCACTCCAAAAAGTAGATTTGTTAACCCAAACAAGCAGAAGATTTAAATTTATACCTGGTGATTGTGAATGTAGCGAATGATCTCTTTCTGGTGTTCTGGTGAAAGAACTGCATGGACTGCTCCTGTGACATATAGAGCTATGACCTGCACATTGTGACACACTTTTCATTCATTTTTTTTCTTTCAAAACAATGGGGTTCCTAAAATTACAGGTTGAAATCAATTTTTTATGTTGGATTTTAGATTTGGTAAATAAATTGTGAGAGCTTCTAAAAAATATATAGTGCATGTGCACTTTTGTTTAGTTATTTTAATTTTACATATGATAATTTAAAGGTTTTGTTATGAATGTTTTAGGCTTTTTGTGTGCACTCATAACTAAGTATTCTGTAGTCAATTAGTTATTTTAACTTTGGCTTTTATTTATTTTAACTTTAGTTTTATTTATGATAATTTTAAGCTTATAATTATATAGTTATTTTAACTTTAGTTTTTGATTATACCAAGTTAGGCTCAATTACTAGATGCATACGGCATGCACCCAAATAGTAAACGCACTCACGCACATAGTTGTTTATTTCATTTTTTTAACTCCAAACCTACAAAAATCCTAGGGAATGCTGGATCCATTTTTGAATATATTTTTTTGAGTGGATTTACTTTGAACTGTTATTTTTAATTTTTCAAGTGAAATTTTTTTAGAACAAATGATGTAGTCTTGTCCAATACAAATCAAACATAATTCTATTTATTTTTAAGTAGAATCATATATATATAAAACAACATGTCTCTTTGTCACAAATACTAACGAACAAAGTATTAAACTTTTCTTACACATACTATTTAATTAACAAAATTACTATAGCCTGGTGGGGAGAGGTTAAGGGGTGTCAGAATAGGGGAAGATGATGGGTTGGTTGGTGTAGAGAGAAGATAATGTGACAAGAAATAGAGGTAGTTTTTTTTTTCTTTTTTTTTTTTATTGGCAAAAAAATAAAGGTGGTTTTGTGATTAAGTGTGTGTTTGGTTTAATTTTTTAATTTTTTGTAAAAAGTATATATGAGAAAAACTTGATTGTTTTGAATAAAAAAGTGTAAAGTGAGGCTTTTTGCATGTGCTATAACTTGTTTGGATAAGTTTAAACATTTTGCTTTTTTAAATTACCAAATTACCCTTTGGCACATCAATGCAATTTCCAACTCGGTAACTTTGAAATTTAAGAGGGTCACCTGCCCTAATGATCATATGAGTTTGTCAGGCAAGATATAAGGGGGAAAAAAAAAAGGTTGTGGGTTAAAGAGCTAATTAATTACAGTGGGCTCTCGCTTTTTAAAAAGTTCTTAATCAAAAAACCCTTGAAAAAAGAAATAAAAAATGAAAAAAGTGTCATCGACCATTGAAATTTGGCTTTTTCTCAAATTGATGATGATTTTACGGCCTTTCCGTTCCCAACTAACTTAAAAGCTAATCATTTTATTTATTATTTTTATATTTTTAATTAAAAAATTAGATTTGGTTCAAAGCATATTGTTTGGTAAAATTAATTTTTAAGCTATTTTTTTTAAATTAGTTGTTTGAATTAAAATTTAGCTTTTTTGTTTTTGTATTTTTTTGTTTAAATTGAATAATCTTTCTTTTGATATATTTAAAAATAACAATTATATGTAGTTGGTAGTAATACTAAATATGTTACGAATATAAGATATTATTGTCTTCTAAAAGTACGAGAGTTTGAATAGAATATATTTAATAATTAGTTTTTTAATTTAGTTTTTTAATGTTTAACTTTTTTATTTTTTTTATCAAGTAGATTATGTTGTTTTATTTTATATTTGTAGCCAAAAAAAAAAAAAACCAAAAAGCTAGTGTAGCCATTTAGGCCCTAAGTGGGCCTCATTACCTGTGGCCATTAATACTAATAAGAGCAAGTACCAGTTTTTTTTTCCCTATAATAAATGAAAAATGACTTATAAGTTGTACTTTATTTTTTTCCTTGAAAAAAATATGGGATCGATTTTCACAAAAAAAAAAAAAAAAGGGATTGAAGATAGAAAACTTTACCAAAGGAGGAAGGAAAAATAATGGGCCGGCAGATTCAGCGGGCCAGTGACCATCATGGGCCTGAATTGTTGAATAGAAGCCGATGCCCCTTCTTAGTGTTGTTGTCACTGCTTCCTCAGTTATATCCTCTGCTTCTTTCACCTTCACAGCTGGTGGGATTGGCTCACTTGGGTTCTCCTTTCTAAGCTGTGATTTTCAGAGACAAACAATCAGGGCCCCTCATTTATTCTTATAATGATTTAGATTAATCACAACCACATGATTATGGCCCCAAATGGACTAATCACCAATTCCTTAAGAGTGTGAAACCACCAGATTCTTGTTTCATATCCATGATAGATTGTCAAAAATCCATGATAAATAAATCATAGTTCCCCTTCTTCCTTCTAATTTATTGTTACAAAACTCGGCAATGCAAATATTTTTAAATTAAAAAAAAATTTATTTTTTCATAATTTGGGTATAATTTTTTATTTTACTAAAATGACAACAATATTTTGTAATTAAAATCTATCATTTTGATTAAACCAGACAATTTATATCATTCTCCAATAAAGGAAAACAACAAATAAATTTATGGTACAGAAATAATGAGCTTTTGAGCTTCTTTATTTGGGAAAGATTTTGCTCCATGGACCCTTGGGTCATAGTCTACTTGAAGCTTTCAACAATGTCATGACTTCACACTCTTGACCTCATGATAACTTGTGTACCCAAAATAAAACACTCAGAATAACCACGAGTTGCTAATTCTTGGCTTTGAAAAACTTAGACTTTTGAGATATGTATAAGTTTTTTTCTTAAAAAAAGAGATAAAAAAAAAGTTAGTTTGGTTTTTTGAAAAAGCCAAACCGTATGGCTTAAAATTGGTAATTTTTTTTTTTTGTAAAAAATTTAGTTTTTAAGTGATCGGTGATCCCAAATAGGGCCATATACATGTATGTATGTATTTTTGTATGAATGTATTATTGCAATAATAGTATTATTATTATTATTTTTTTGTTACAAGAAGAATCTACACTATCCTGATTTAAGAAAAATAGAATGGGAATCACCCCAACTACCTATTGTGATATTTAAATCTGCAACCTCGACGATGAAAATAATAGTAATATTATTACAAAATCCTTTTATTAGCCTTATTTATTATATGATTGGTCATAATTGCATTGATAACGAGCATGATGCGTGAAAATTAATAAATTAATGAAATAATAACACATGAATTGATAAGAAAATTATAATGATGGCGTTTTCTACAATTAACTATTTTGGAATAAGGTTCTATATACCACACTTGAAAGAATGTCGATTTTTTATTTGTACGATATGTACGATTAATGATGAAATACTAGAATTTTTTTATTTGTACGATATGTACTAGTGGGGCAACAAGTCTTTGTGCAAAGTTTTCCCAAGTTTATATAACATCTCTATCCATAAAAGCGTCTCACTAAATGAGGCCATTGAGGAGGTTTTGCACCAAAGCCCAAGGAGCCAATCTGAGGGGAGACTTTTTAGAAGGATGCTCTTTGAATAGGAGAGGGAACAGTGGAACTCAATTACAATGTTAATGGCAAACCAGATGCTTCACCCAGATAAGAAAGACAGGTTAGTAGGGAACGAGGATCCAACGAAAATTTTTTCTATGAGGTCCTTTCTGAGACGGTACAAGGAAGGGAAGAAACAGTTGCTAGAGAGATCGAATCTGATATGAAAAAATCCCATTTCCCCGAAGTGCAAAATTTTTGGTTGGAAAGCAGCTCTTAGAGGAATTGTGACCAAGGAAATTCTAGCAAGAAGGGGAATTATCACACCTATGGAATCCAAGTGTACCTTCTGTAAAATAGAGGAGGAGACCTTAGACCACTTGCTGATTGGGTGCCAATTTGCATGGACCACTTGGTGCGAAGTTTTGAAATGGTAGCTTGGTACCCCCTTTAAAGACCTTGAAGGAACCATGTGGAAAATCCTATTCTTCTCGACAATTTGGGTGATTTGGTTAGAAAGAAATAAAATCCTATTCAAGAAAGCCGAGGTCGACTGGAATGGAATGATGGATTTACTAAAGTTGCGAATGGCCTTATGTGTCAAGACAAACTGCGGGATGAAGGAAATCTTGTTTGAACAAGTTAACTTCATGATTAGGGAGGTACGAAAACTAAAATTAAAAAAGAAAAAGAGAGCTCGAGCTGTAATAAGGCGTATCTAATTGGGAAGAAACGAATTGTAGAGAACATTTCACTGTAAACATTAAAAGAGTTGGAACGAAAACTTTGTAGAGATGCTGTGAATCCTATATTTATTCGGATCGTGTTTTCTCTTATTCGTTCGTGTATGGTGTTTTTAGGGCCTTCCTAAAACCCACATGCCTTGTTAGTCGTTTGTTTTTAAAAGTTTTTAATAAAATTTTTATGGGTCCCATTTGGGTGTCCATAAGGCTTTGTTTGTTGTGTAAAAAAAAAATATAGGCGATCAATGACTTAATATAATATTGAGATATACTCATTTAGTAGCTACCTTAAACATTTTTAGTTTTAATTTTTAGATTAGATATAAAGTTTCTATATGCTGTCAGGACAAAACCTATTTTACTAACATAAAAAGAAAAAGTTCACATCCATTGATGACAAACTCACAAAAAGAATTACATTATATAATAAATTCAAACAGATAGATTACACACATAACATATCTAAAAAATATAACTGCACATAAAAAAAAAACATGTTAAAGAATCAATCTCTTGGACATAGAGTAAATTATCACTTAATATAATATACAAATTCTTCACCTAATAGCTTAAGCTTATTCAACTTAAGCTTTTAAAATTTTAAATTGAATACAGAGTTTTTACACTTATTTATAAATTTTTATCTGAACACTGGTGTGGTTTTATTAATTATAAATGTTTAGTGTATTTAAATTTATGATAAAAATAAATTATTTAAAAGGATACTCTAAAAACATAATTTTTTTTAAAATAACATTTTAAAAAATTATGTCACTTGTCATAATTTTTAATATAAAAAATATTAAAAATTACTGCTAATAAACAGTAACAAACCCACCCTCCCATGAAAGGCTTGGTACGACCCTGAAACTTTAGGGCCTAGACGAATTTTTGAATTGGGATTCTCATTAATTTTTATGAACGAAAATTTTTAAAAAATAAAATGAACTTTAAGATTTTTTTTACATAAATTTAATAAGGTTTTTGTTAATATGTTATTTTGTGTTTTTTAATCTTTTTACTTATTTTTTGTGAAAAATAAAAAAATATGAACATATTTGATAACTTGTATTGCTTGGTACTTAATAATCTGTGTATTTAAGGATAATTTTTTTTCTTTAAAATTGTTATTTAATTAAAAAAAGAGATAAAATTTTTGACTTTTTTTTAATAACTAAATAACTATTTTATGGTTGAAGAGTAGAAAAAATTATAAGTCATAAAATTTTTAAAAAACTAAATAATTTTTAGTTACAAATATAAAAAATAAAATAATTTCATCAAATCTCAATTAAGATTTATTCTCCTCGTATTTCATTCAATAATATTTTTACAAATAATTCATAAATTTAGAAAATAACAATCTAATATTTTTAAGTAATTTAGTATTTTTACAAATATTTTCATTTTTATGAATAATTTTTTTAAAGGACTAAATTTAATTTGAACTATCTACTAATAAAATAATTTTATTTTGAGTTCGATATTTAAATAACCAATTTAAGTAAATTTTGATAAAATTAAAATTAAAATAATTAAAGACCTTCTATTTGATTAAGGCTAAATTTAAAAAAAAAATTAAGCTTAATATAAAAAATTTAACTAAGTTGAGGCGCTATTTTTAAATTAAATTCAGGGCGCTCTTGCCGCCTATGCCTAGGCCGGCCCTGCCTTGTTGGTAGCCTCTCAACTTCAATAGTTCCATGTTGCGTTTGGGACAAAAATGCTTTTGTCCTGTTTTATTTTTTGCTAGAACATGCTTTTATCCTTGATTTGAAAGATTCGTGCTTTCTATTACAATTTCTAACAGAAAATAAAAGAAAAAAAATACCACCAAGCCAGTGAGGATAATAAATTATTTTAGTTCTTTCTCTGATTATTATTGAGAATATAAATAATAAAATTAATTTTTTATTCTAATATTTTAAAATTTTAAAATGAGTTAATAGTTAACAATTTAATATGGTATCAAAACAGTCAATTGATCTTTTGTTCAAATTTTACTATTTGTCAAAAAAAAAAAATTGCACACACTTGATTAACTTAAAAAGGAGAGTCAGACCACACATGAGATGGTATATTAAGAGTATAAATAATAAAATTATTTCTTACTTTAACAGTTTAATTAAACTTTTATAGGAATTAGTAGTTAACTATGGAAAAACCATTAAAAACCAATTGCGAAGATAACCTTTAAATTTAAGATTTAAAAAAAAAAACTCAATACAAAAGATTTTAAAAACACAAACTGCACATATTTTTGGATTTTTTTCAAAATTTATTCTTAAAAAATAATACATTTTTTTACAAAACAAAAACAAATACAAACAACACATATTTTTGGATTTTTTTTTCAAATCATGACATTTTTATAAAGGAATATTTTGAACCTGACTTGGATAAATTAAGTACGTTAAATTAATAATAATAATAATAATTATTATTATTATTATTATTATTTAAGTATTTAAAAAAACTGAAAACAAAATTTTTTAAAAACACAAACCGCACATATTTCTGGATTTTTCAAGATTTATTCTTAAAAACTAATACATTTTTTTTTTACAAAAACAAGAACAAATACAACAAACACATGCGTTAACTGTTTATCATTACAAAAGGTGTCAAATGAAAATACAATAATATGCAGCTTCCTAACAGTCATCTTAGGATTTAAACCTAAATGAAATATCCATTTTTACAATAAATGAGTCTACGTTTGGCTTAATTTTTTTTAAAATTTTTTTTGCTTAAAAACTTTTAAAAAAGTTTACCGATTTGGACTAAATTGGCTTTTTCTACTTTTTTTTATATTTATTTTTTTGTAAAAAATGCTCAAAAAGCCAAAAAAATCTAAAAAAAAGTTAATCCAAGCACAAACTGATTCAATTACATCAAGAAAGAGGCGCTGAATCTCGATATAATACAAGAATGCATGCATCACGAATATTGATTACAATTTTTTTATTTACATTTTTTATACAGTTGTTTTCAACTTTAATAATTTTTTTAAGTATTAATTCAAATGAATATATTTTTTTTTAAAAATTTCATCATTATAAATGAGAAAAATAAAAGATTTTAACCAAAAAATAACAATGGTTCAAATAAAACAAGAAAAGCCCAACTTTTGATCAACTATGGACTTGTTTAGACCAAACACATACACAAGTTTTGAATTTAAGAGTACGATTGTTGGAGGCAGTTCAGTTATAATTGCAGCAAACCCCAGCTTTTGATCAATTATGGCCAGGCTAAATTTGGTAATTTTTATTATTATTTTTTTTTTTTATGAACTTTTTTTATCTAGTAAAGTAAAAATCTTTATCCAAAAGGTAAAAAGTGTGGAAATTAACGTGCTTCAATTATGGCCTTGTTTGGGCTAAGTTTGATAATGTTTGCTTATTTTTTGTTTTTTACGAACCATTTTTCATTTTTAAGTAAATTTTGTTAATTTTTGAATTGTCTTGATAATATGAATAGGAAAAGCAAAAGATTTTGATCAAAAATTAAATAAAAAATTACTAAAGTCAAAATAAGAAATAAAAAATTTAGTTTATTGACTTTTTTTTATTTTTTTTTCTTTTAAATTTTTTTTAATATTTTAATTAAGAATTTTACTTTTTCGATTCAACTCAATTAGAGTAGTTAAAAAGTGTACAAAATTAACTTAATAATAAAAAAAATTACTAAAAACAAAAATAAATAAAATAAAATAAATAAATAAACAATTATTCCAAAAAAAAGTATAGAAAAATGTTTAAAATCCAAGCTTTCACCTGCAAAATTCACATAAATCCAAATCCTAACACCTATTTGTACCAAAATCTATTAAGATTCCCGTGCAGATGGATGATGAAAACTTAAAAGTTACAAAAATTGGATTCTAACCATTTCTTGGTACTAAAATTTACAATATTTGTACATTTCAGTACAAATAGACTATCAAAATTTAATTTTTATAATCGCTCGGTAGATTTTTTAAAATATGTAAATATTATTGTTATATATATATATATATGAGGCGAGAGAGAGAGAGAGGGAGAGAGAGAGAGAGTTATATATTACTTGCATACGCATTAGAAGATCAGCACTTTGTTTAACTTGGAAACGATTTTTCTTGAATTCCTGGCGAAAGCGTTCAACTTGGGCTCTTTCCTCTGGAGTTCCAGCCTCGGGATCGAATTCCCAGTGCTGCCGTCCGACGTGGTTGTTTGTGGTGGTCAGCCACCGTCCTTGGCCTTCCGCTACCTTTAGTTTCCACATCCTCTCTCTCTCTATCCTCCAAATTAACAAAATTATTTTTCATTAATTAATACAAATTCTCAGTAAAAATAAGTAAATAATGTGTATATCCACGCTGGCAACTTGCAAGAGAGAGAGAGAGAGAGAGAGAGAGAGAGAGAGAGAGAGAAAGAGAGTGAAGATACCTTCAAAAGTTGAATTGAAGTCTGGAGAAGAAGCCTTTACAGGGATAATGTGGAGAAGAAACCTATGGTTTATATAGGCAAAAAGAGAGAGAGAGAGAGAGAGAGAGAGAGCAAGAGAGAGAATTATTTATTGTTAAGCACGAATTCTCTTTATTTTTTTAAAAAATAGAGATTTTTTTTTATTTTATGATATTTAAAATTTTTATTTTAACGATTTGACCTATTTATCTTATAAAGTTTACTAAAAAAATTATACATGTAAAAAAATTAAATTGACACGAGATCAGTAACTACATAATCACAATACATTTAGGTCTAATTTGTTTCGAGGGATTAAAGAATGGTGAATTGGGTTAGGGGACAATGCTGGCCTATCAAAATTTTTTTGTCCCATTGGTATTGTGAATTACATGTTTGTGTTGTGAAACTCAGATTACCAATTCGATGAATAAGAGACTGCTAATTCCTCAATAGTGGGATTAGTAATAGTAAGCCGCTTAGTGTTATTAGTATTAGGTTTCAAATTCTCAGTTTTAAATTTTCTTTCCTCTTTATCTAACAGTCAGAAATTAATAACTCTATAACTCTTACGTAATTTTTTATCCCACTTTAATCAAACATGAACTAAATTTCTCACTGTATACATAATCTCATCTATAGTCTATTGATATATAAAAAAACATATGAAATCCCAGTATTAACCATTTTTCATATCCTATTCAATTCTATTCGAAATAATAAATAAGCCCATGACAATCCTGATTTTGAAAGTAAATTGTACTATAATTCTTATATTATAATTCTTTTAGAATTGTTCTTATCCAATCGTCTACTTGCCGACATTCACTCAATTTATTATTTTGAATAAGAATTATAAAAGAACTATTGTTATCTTATAATTATGAAAATAATTATAATTCCATACTATAATTTTTTTAGAATTATTATTATCTTATTCAATTCTATTCGAAATAATAAATAAGTCTATAGTAAAAAAACGGAAAACAATCATGATATTAAAAGTAATTTGTACTATAATTCTTATATTATAGTTCTTTTAAAATTATTGTTATCCAATTTTCTACTTGGCGACATCCCCTCAATTTACTATTTTGAATAAGTGTTGTTTTTTATAATTTTTACAATATGAATAATAAAGATCATTATAACACGAATACACATTAATTATTATTAGATGAAAATGGAGAGATTTCTGTTTCTTTTGAAAATATAGATTATTTATTATTATTAAGCTTTGTCTTGTAGTATTATAAATCAATTAAATTGTCAATAGAGCAATGCATGAAATTTTATTTTACATCGGCAAGACTCTTATTTATAAGGGTGTTTGACTGTTGCACCGATGAAAAATTATGCATACATTGTTTTAATAATAATTTTTAATTAATTTACAATCGCACATAATAAGTCTAACATGACCCACATAAATAATTTCTCATGGAGAAGAAAGAGCATGGTACAGTCAGTAATCATTCAATAGAAATTTTTAAACAATAAAGTTATTTTACTTTATTAATTAAGAGATAAGAATATTTCAGTTAACAATTATCAAATTTCTTTAATTTTCAAAAGATAAGCTACTTAATTCTTAAAAAATACTTAATATTTTAAATGGTAATTAAGAGATAAGAATAATTCAGTTAACAATTATCAAATTTCTTTAATTTTCGAAAGATATGCTACTTAATTCTTAAAAAATACTTAATATTTTAAATGGTGTGATGATGTGTGTTTGATTAGCAATTTTGCAATGAATTCATTGCAAACTATAAATTAGAGAAGTCACTATTGTTGGGCGTTTCGCCGGTGCTAATTTGCCCAATTAATCTTTTGCAACCTATATCCGAAACTCTCATCTAATCTGTGGTCGGTATTTGAAAATTATTTTTAAAAAAATAAATAATAAAATTTTAATTAAAATACGTTATTCTTATATTCTGTGGATCCATATAATTAGTATTTTAGATATATGTATTTGGGCTGAACTGGAATCATGAATTCATAAGGAGTCTAATACATGTAATGTTTTATAATTATTTGAGGGTTAGGATTTTAGAGTTGACCTATAAATAGAATTTTATAATTTTAATTTTTTTGTGTGGAGAGTAAATTAAAGGAGTAGAAATGTAGGGAGAGATAAAAAAATATCGAGAGCACGAGAATAATTTTTAAGTAAAAACAGGGTTTGTTTCAGGACTCAGGTTGTGAGTGTCGGGTTTTTGGGTGTTTTTAATCTCGAGATTGTACATTCTACAGTTATAGTGAATTATCTCTCATACCCGTGAATGTAAGCAGGTTATGCCGAACTACGTATATCGTTACATAATTTTTTTCTTTGTTGTGTGTATGGATATACTTCCGTTCGCATTCATGAATTAGTGTTTAAATCCCAACAAGTGGTATTAGAGCCGATGGTAAACGATTCGAAGCCGTGGTAGTTGATCGAAGCAAGCTATTATTTTTTGATTTTCAATTCATATAAATCAAAAATATATTTTTCGCACAAAAAAGAGAAAAAGAGGTGATGGTGCAACACTGGGACAACGACACTATTAGTGGTGAATTACATAGTAATTAGTAATCACATAAAAGGATTAGGATTCAAGGTATGATCCAGTATGACTCAGGTTTGAAATTAACGACTTAAATTTATTTGGCTATATTGGCTCGAATGTATAGTAAAATAATTTTAAGAAGAATGCATCTCCTAAGATTTTTCAGCGCTGCGGATTCATCGGTACGATCAGAATTTTCTGATTCTAAATAATTTGATGAGATTGGACAAATTCAGCTCAAAATCGAATTTGATCAAGGGCGATCAGGATTGATTGCGGTAATCGGTGATAATCGAAAGTAATCTGGTTTAATTAATGGCAAAATACTAATCATCAATGGATGCAGTTCGAATTTTAGTTGCAAGTAGAGTCAAGTCAGATGACAATTTTTCGATTCAACAGATGATTAGCAATCAGGACACTTCAACAAATAGGTGTCGGGCATTTCAGTGTGGTGGATTGACGATGACAGCAGAATCGATATTGGCACCGGTTATTTTTAAGGTGGTTTGTAAAATTTAAGTCAAGATAAAGATTGTTAGGTGTATATTTTGTATTCTGCAGACCCATATAATTAGTATTTTATTTACATATATTTTGAACTGGTATGAAGTTATGAATCCATAAGAAGTCTAAGACATGTTGGATTTTATAAATATTTGGGAACTAGGATTTTAGAGTTAAATACATTAATTAAATACATTAGTTACCCATATTTCTTACCCACTATATACAACAACAGTGGAGTGGGTATTTTTTAAACATTTTATGTATATTTCCTTTTTTTTAAAAAACTTCAGTATGCACAAAGTTTTTATAAATTGGCTTTTTTATAAAAGGAAATTAAAATCGGAATTAAGGCTCCAAGTATATGCCCAACAGAAAATAATCATGAACTGCAGAACCTAACAACATTTCACAAGAAATTGGGAGTGTGTACTTTCTTAATTCACAAGAAACAAAACGAAGATGAAACAGATTTCTTTTGTAAAAAAATTCATCAGGTGGTGTTTGGTAAAATTATTACTAATAACTTATAAATTGTAATTTGTAGTATAAGTTGTAAATATTTGATAAAAATTAAAACTTGTAACTGAAATAAAAAATAAAATAATTATAAATTGTAACGAAAACTGTGAGTATTTAAAAGAATTTATAACTAACTAAAATTAATAGCAATAAGTTAAAAATTACTTACAATAGCATTCTCAAATAGTCTCGTAAAAATGTGCATGGATTTATTAATAACGTCAATCTCAAGGTATATTAGCCTATTTTCATACCACATATGATAATATCCTATTTTTCAAATGCATCTATTGATTTTTGGTTGCAGGAAATTACTGGAGTTTTCATGAAAAATTGTACTCTAAATTACTCATCGTATCGAAATATCTACCCAATATGGGCTCTTGGTGAATATCGTCGTCATGTTCTGTATGCATAATCTTCTACAAGCTAAAAAGGTGACCCTGAAATAAATCAACATACTCAAATAAGATAGAAAGATTGGCCTTGCCCTATTTCTTATTAATGTGATGTAACTATTATATCATTTGAAACTTGTAATATGGCACAAATTTCTTCCTAATTTGAGTGTCAAGTAGTACCACTATACTATTTAAAATCTGTAATTGTTGAAAATATATGCAAAATATATGATAAAATCAATTTCAGTTTGATACATGAAAATAATATAATGATTTCTCATAATACAAAACTTAAATGGCATACATTGATTCATAATGTTATAATTTCCTGTTATAAAGAGAATATAGGAAAAGGAAGATCTTGATTTTCGAGTTGTGTAAGTGTAGAGAATTTTCGAACCACTTCTCTATAAGCGATGGGAGTCATGAACATCATTTGGTGTCAGATTCAAGTTTCAGACTTAGGCTTAGACATTAGGATAGAGAGAATTATTTGGAATCTTACACTATTTATACTAGTTATCTTCCCATCAAATATATTTAACCATGATAAATACCATTAATGAATTCAAAAGCTGATTTGAAGTGTGGAGAAGAAACCTTTACAAGGATAATGTTGGAGAAGAAGCCTATGGTTTATAT
>JAOTRH010140830.1:0-13794 GCA_034768845.1 Heliamphora exappendiculata | reverse complement strand
TAACATAAATTAAGGAATTGGCACCCCCCAAAAAACAGAAGGGGTGGGGGTGGGGGAAGAGAAAACATATTAATTTTGCCATTGCTCAAAGGATAACAGAGAATGGTACATCAAGAAGTGCACACATGTAAAATATGTAGACATGAAATTACAAATTTACAGTACAGGAACACGTGTCCATATAGGCACTACAGTTAAAATACAATGGTAATAACAGGCAACTACAAATTTTTTTTTAATCAACAAGAAGAATAAAGTTGTTTAAATCATTGTACAAGGTCCATTTTTTTTTATCTAGTAGCAATACTTGAGATCAATGCAAAAGGAGTTTCGGAATAGCAAAACAGAAATCCTGATGAAATGATAATACTTCAAAGTGAACACCAATTCCCATATGTTGTTGAACACCCTATATGTATCTTGTTTTTCCAATAGGTAAGTCGAGGCAACTCATACTGGGAATACAACCTAAGCTGGATAGGGTGTCCCAGGGGACAAACCACTTTAAGTAACTGATTTAATACCCAATATATTTAACTGAGATTATAGGTAACCAAAGTCCATGCTTTTCATTTAGATGGTTAGCATTAGTTGGCCATCCCATAACATGAGCAACCCAACCATAGCTGGCTGATATGTTGCAAGAACCAACATATAACGTTTTCTTACATGTATAGAAATTCTCTGAATCCGCCTTTTCAGCAATAAGCTCTCCTATGATAACAGATCAAAAGTTGCTAAAAGATAAACTGATGTGGACAAGGAGGAATATTTTGAAAACATTTCCAACCATGAGAAGGGGAAAAGGAAAGAAAAGAAAAGCAAAAAGAAAAAGAAAAATATGAAAACAAAACCAAATACAATGATATTCTTACAAAACAAAATGAGAACATAAGAAATTATTTATTTAAACCTAGTAAAGTGCAAGCACGTTGCAAATGCTGCTGCAGTAATCACAGGCATCAATAATCTGGCCAACAGATGATGTTATGAGAATTAGGGCATTATCAAAAAAAAAAATTATTGGGATAAGGACAGCAAATAAACAGAGTTCATCAACATAGGGGCTTAGGTTGCTAACGAGCTTATTCAAGATGGTCCATTATAAAGCTAGCCAGCTTGAACACTGCTTTGGGACTTGTTCGCTAAAATATCAAGCTTGAGCAACTCTGGGCTCAGCTCACCTAGGCTATTGAACTTGGATAATACTGGATTCAAGATAAAATTTGGGCCACTGCAAGCCTATTGACGCCAAAAACATGAGAAGAAAGTCAGATCCAATAGACTAATACTTTTACTACTGAACCAAAAGAGAAAGTGACGCGTCCATGAGTTCGCGTGATTGTGAAAGCACTGGAACATGCTCTTTCCAACTTTCCCTTATGTTTCTGGAAAACTTTAATTACCATACCCCATTCCTTTTCCACTTCCAGCAGCCTTATCTTTCCAAATCAGCCTTTCTATAATACAGGATGCTCAAAACAAGATTTTGGAATCCAGCAGAAAAGGAAAAATCAGATTATGGCACCTTCATCTAGAGCTGTTCAAAAATCCGCCAAACCCACCCAACCGACCCGCATCCACCCACACTGCACCAACCCAAGAAAATTAAAAGCAAAGGGCAAAACAAATTGGGCGGTTGAGAAAGAGACCAAACGGGTCGGTTGATGGTGGCGGTTTCAATCACTTCCACCCGCTATTCAACCGACCCGCCTACATATAATACTTATTATTTAATTATTTTTTATTTTATTGTTAATTTGTAGCTCATAACTTCTAACCGAATTATTAATCTGTAAGGCATAAATAGAAAAGTAAAATTTAAAAATTCTAAATCTCACTATCTCATACCAAAATATCTTTCTACTTTCTTTAATCCTAAAATATTTTTAATTTCTAATTTTCTATAACAATGAGTCAATGGCTTCGTGAGCCACTGACCTATGTTTATTTATTTATTTTATCTTTTATTTAGTATTTATTACCTTATATCATGAATGTAAGATATTTGTTTTTGTTCATACTTAAATGTATTGTTGGAATATTGTTTTGAATCTTTACATGAATATTTTGTTTAAATTGATGTAGTCTCTATTTTGATCTTTGATTAATTGATATTTTAATAAAATATTTATTTAATTTTTAAATTGCCAATCCGCCCAATCCATCATTGCAAAACCGTCCAAAAAAATAACTAATCTGTTGGTTTTATAAAGCGGGTGGTTCAGCGGTTAATTGAAATTTTTTATACCACCATAAATAGTTTGGTTAATGAATTTTCACTCAATTCGCACCGCGCCGACCCACACACACCCCTTCATCAAAAGAAAGGCTTAATATCGACATAAGATATATTTGTAAATTTACTTCTATCACTTTTTGGAAGTGTTAACTTCTTGAGCTGAGCGAGCCTAAAGTTGGGGTGTATCCACAAATGAATGGTAAATTCTAGAATTCCTTGCTCTGTTCGTGTTTTGCTTTTGTCTAACACAAACAGAGCATGGATAACCATGTTTTGACCGAGCCAGGTCTGAACAACCCCAAGCTTTCAGCAGGGCTCAGTTCATTTGCACCCCTAGTGGGAATATCACAAAAGATATTGATACCAATAGCAGGTTTTAAATTTTTTATTCTAAGCCGTCTTTCATGTCAGCATGAAGGTGGAAACTAACAAACACTAAGACACTAGCAAGAGTTGAAGCAAAAATTCCACAGAATGCAAACTTATGACACGTTCACTATGCACCATAACAATTAATATTATTTGCCACTGTCATGAGATATTACCTATTCCCGCAGTTCACCAGGCCAAAAGGGTTTAGTTCCACCGAGTCACACGAGTACAAATGCATAAACAGCTCGTACGGAAAGACTGACTGTCAAATCAAGGGGGGGGGGGGGGGGGCCCAATCAATGCATCGAACATCACGTACAAATATTCCATACTCACGAAATCATATATCTTTATATATAAGGAAACCTTATAGTCATGTTTTCCAGCTGTATCCCTCTTGACATCAAGCAAGTCGGTCTTTGGCAGCTTCGATGCTCTAAACTGTTGTATAACCTTTTGCACAGATATTCTCAAACTTCTACCAGCATTTAATGACATGGTTGGTGTACTTCCGGACTTTGATGGAAACACATGAGAACTACCAGATTTTGCAGACTTGTTACCAAGGAGTGAACGGTGTTCAGTAATTGTGGAAGGACGATCACTGGAACCCCTGAACGACATAGATCTCAACTCTTTACCCTCAAATAGCTGACAACCATTTATCCTATCATTGGTCGTAGAATAGGACCTTTTGTAGCTCGAGGATCGCAGGCCCCTCTGCTTAGAAGCATCTGAAACTGAGTCTGCTGATAAAGCAGCACCACTGATGGTCCTCCTAATTCTAAATCTTGTTATCTGGGGACCATCACCATCTGGTATGACAATTTGATTTCTGTGATTTGTTTCATCAACACAGCAACTGAATCTCACATTACTTAATGCACTATCACATGATGAGGCAATTTCCACATCACTGGTATTTCTTGTTGTTCTGTGCATATCGGGAGCTATTTTATCAGAAGGATGCCCCTCTGACCTATCTGGAGTACTTGAATCGAGAAGCCCATGGATAGAAGCATCAACAGATGATACACTTCCAGCAGCGGATGAAGAGAAGCAGGTTGATGAAGTGCTGATAGATACAGAACGTATGTCTGCTTTTTTTTCTGCGTAAGGCTGAACTTTATCTTCAACGTGCATCATCAAGCGAGCTTCAGAAGATGCATTGTATTTTCCTTGTATTTGAAAATCATTACCACAAATCTCAACCTGATTTACTGAAGATGCTTTCTCGCATATGTGACTTCCCTCATTGGAGTGCACAGTTTTGATTGGCAGCTGACATTCATCCTTGTGACCTTGTCTCCAATGAATAATTTGACACTTACCAGAACTACAACATGAAACATTTAGAATAAATATTGTAGAACGGAAAATCTCAGATTTGCAATGATTGCAACATTACACATCAAAAGTAGACACAAGTACAAGCATCAACAAAGGAACCAAAAAAATAGCCAAAAGTGGGTTTCCTCAAACATAAGTTGCATAGCATTATTGTACAAGAAGAAGTGACAGAGCTTGCAAGGCATATAAAGCTTACAAAACTCAGAATAACTCAGCTTCCACACGTTCCTAGTAACTCAGCACCATATTGTCGACCCTTGAAATACTAGAGATGAGAGTTTTTTCAATCATACAATATTTTCTTTGATTTGCAAGATCAAACTCCTAAATGCGAAACGTAGCACGTAACATTACCCATAGCTCACAAGAGAAAACACGATGGACCAGGCAAAATTCATTAACTACCAAAAAATGATACCTTTGGTTTAGAAATATTACCCTATTAGA
Organism: Heliamphora exappendiculata; assembly: GCA_034768845.1. Taxonomy (NCBI): domain Eukaryota; kingdom Viridiplantae; phylum Streptophyta; class Magnoliopsida; order Ericales; family Sarraceniaceae; genus Heliamphora; species Heliamphora exappendiculata. The sequence goes on along the minus strand of JAOTRH010140830.1, from coordinate 9,383 downwards.
GGAAATAATTCATGGGTGCATTACCAGGAAGGAAATGATGCAATAAATAGGAAAGCAAATCAAGCGTTATGAAACAAAATAAAGTGACTGACCAAAAAATGTTGGCAAATTCCAATGATATGCTGACTCCAAATATAGTGACTTACACTTCTTCACAATGTATGTTTAAGCACCTTCTCCTTCATAAAAAGATCATCAAACTCAATTAAGCAAAATCCTATCCACGTAAACAAATGCTTCTCAAAGTTCAAGTTCTAATCATGATCCCAACTGCAGTTCCAGAACTTTGTACTCCCTTGGCTAATTCTAGACCCTGAGTGATCCCCATCTTGACTCTTCACAAATCACAAACTCCCAAACTAAATAATCTAATTATTGTCAACCCTAAAGACCCTCTTTAGCATTGTCCTACATCAATCTCACTAGGTTTATCTACAAATACACCATAGACAGGAATCTCATGCGTGAAAAAGAAAAAGGGATTAATGGGAACAAATTCATGTTGTTTTATTTTAATGATAGCCTCCTAAGTCATTTTCTTCAAAGCCTGTGATATTTCACTTGTGCCTAAGAAATTGACATGTGTCTCCCAACCGTCCAGATCGCGTCTGATTCCAAAAACAGAATTGAAAAAATTAATGGAACGTATCTCAACGCGTGTCCCAACACGGGTCGGAATGTGTCGAACGAGAATCAATGTCCAACACGTGTTCAAGGTGAACATAGCACATTCGTACAAGTATGCATGCTTTCATAGATATTATAAATAAAGGTACCCATAAGGCACCACCCATATACAAAAGAAACAAAATTGCAAAGAAAATTGTCCTTACTCCTCTATATTATCTCATGACTCCGTGGAATTCATAAAATCCAAAAATGAATTAAATGTTGTGGGTGCAGATGCTGATAAGGGTCATACAAACAATGTCGTTGCACGGGGACACAATTCACTAAGCTTCGGCAAATAAAGCCATCCGGTCCTACCGGATTAATCGATCCGCCCTACCTAACCCAACTATAAAAAGAATGTCAGTATTAATTCGTCACAACATGAACTAATGACTCCATCCATGATAACCACCTTCCAATTTTTCTTCTCCCAACAACCACTACATCAAGCGTAAAGGAAACATTTCCAACACATTCCTTATGCTCTTACTTATCATACGACTCTTCAAAATTAAATAGTTCCAACGCAATTGAATTAAGAAGAATGTTGAATAGCTCCAACACCATTGTACTAAGAAGAATGGACATTTCTAAATGAGTGGTGTGTCCATGTTGGATATCAACCCCGTTGGACACTCCTTGACACGTGTTAGACATTTGTCCAAAGTGGCCCAATAATTATTTTACTTGTTTAGAACCAATCATGCTTCTAACAACACTTAGGAAACACACGTGTCCACGATTTAGACGCATATAAAAACACATTACAAGTATAAAAAATAAATTGGATTAATAAAGTCAACATAAAAATTTAGATCTATTAATTGCTCCTTTATACTTCTTAATTTTATGAATCCTAAGTCCCAAAACCTTCAAATTGTTCTTGAAAACACTTTTTGGAATAGATATTAGTATTTTTTGTTCACTTCTTTTCCAAAATGTTGATGTGAAAAATGATTTCTTATTATTTTATATTTTACCGATAAGTCATTTCTTACTATTTTTAGATAATAAAATACAAATACAATTCATAATATAAAAATCAAATACTAATTATTTTCATTTGTCCATATAAATATACTTTTTAAATTTGTCTCGTCACGCCTTGATTTTTTTAAGTTTGCCATGCCAGTATGTCCATGTCATCTCCTATCCATGTTCCATCTCCATATCCATGCATCTTAGCATATCTAGGAAAAACCCAACAAATCCCAAATAAAGAACGCACAAACCTCTGTAACTATCTAGACACTCCACAATGAATGAAGAGGTGTTCAACATTCTCGCTAGCTTAAGTCTTAATATTTGTCGTAGTTATTGTTTTCCTCAAAAAGTAAAGAAAATAAATGATGGATATCATTAATTAAAATAGAATGTTGTCTGGAAAGACATACCACACTTTAGAATGTTAATTTATTCATTGTCCATTGGACTAGGAGACTCAGATTTTAAGGAGAAGCTGTGGACAGTTTATATCAGAAGTGCCACATGGAATGTCAAATTCATCATTGTATTGCATATCATCATAATGGAATACAATGTCTCTATTTGGTTATAAGATCAAAGATTTTATGGAAATATCAAAGCAATATCCAGATATATAATGGGAAATATTGTATTTTGTTATTTTGCTTCCAGACAAAAATGCACAGAAGTCTCCACAAATATCGAGATACATTTTGATCTTATAACCAAAATGCATTACAAAGTATTGTGAAAACCTACAATATATAGTTTTGAATTAAAAAAAAAAAAGAAGAGTACTACATGGTTTGAAGATTAAATTGTCCCTCTTGAAAGAAGGATTTCAATGGAGGAATCACATGTGGCAATAGAGATTTATAAAATATACGGTTGTTTGGGAGGGAAGGGGTAATCATGCTCGGGATCGCAAATCAGCAAACCGAGGATGACATCTCCCCAAACTCCTGGATTCATTTTGTCCACTTTGCAAATGAAGATGAATTCACATTTTGGCAACCAATTAATTGACACATCTATGAATGGTGCAACGTCCCACACCATTAACATTCTTAGCAGCTGACTCTGCTTCGAACCAATCATAACATGCTTTGCAGCTGTTTCACATTTTTATAACAAAGCTTTGAACACAAGAACATGAACTTGTGATTTTTAGGAGCTAAAGGCATGTAAATTCTGCTGTGCTGCTGCACCACTGAGTTTTACACTATGTGATTTTAATTATTTCAACTGTTTACAATGTGGATTTTAACATATAGAAGGGAAAAAAAGTACTAAGACAAGCATATAAAACTCACAAATAAATTAGTAAATAAGCTCTGGACATGCTTATAATCTTCTACTTTTTTGAAACAGTCATTCTCTCGCTCTAGCTCCTCCTGCTCCTGCTCTATAATTGGAACTGAATTAGAACCCCTTCTAAGGTGTAATAGATTCATTGACGACCAAATAACTGGGGTGTTTGGTGTAACTTAAATTATAAACTTATAGATGATATATGATGCTACAAAATATAACTGAAAAAATAAAATTACGACTTAAAGCAAAAGTTTAAAATGTCTGTTAAAGTCGTGAACTTATAGATTCAAGTAGTAAAATTTGAATTTGTTAACTTAGAATCATAAACTACAAACAAAAAACTATAGGCCCAACTGTTTAGAATTTTTTAACTTTTTGCTGAGTTATAAGCTAAAAGCTGAAAAATATGCTTAGACAAACACCCTCAACATCTAGGAATCTTTAGCTTAATTTGCTAAAATAAAAAAGATGGACATCAACACATTGACCAAATAGTGGAAAACCAAGGAAAAAAAGAAAACTGGGTTCGAAAGGCATACAGAAATTGGAACTCTAAGTTTTTTTTTTCCCGCATTTGATAGACAAAGACAGCTGCACCTTCTACTCCACTTCATTCCAATAATCCTCAGCATTATCTACTACATGAATTTAATCTTTCGGGCCTGCGTTTTTTTACCCTAATGTTCTAACATTGCCAACAGCAAGTAACAAAATCAAACAAATGTTTTGCGTGCATCGAATTCACTCAAAGACTTCCAATTTACGCACCAGTATCGAACAGCCTTGCACCGAGAGCAACGCGTAGTGGTTGGGCAGAAGCACACGGCACACTGGTAATGCTTCACTACGGGCATTGAGCTGTACTCGGCAGCAGCCTCAAGCTCGGCCATTTCCGCCTCCTCGGACGCCGCAACCACGAGCCTCCTGATCTCCTCGCTCCTTTCCGCCGCCTTCCCCCACCTGTGGCGGATTACAAGGCCGAAGATCGCTATCACCACCAACAAGATGCAATTGAACCCTAGGGTGCCGGAAATTAGCATTTAGCTGGCGCCGAGGGGTGAGACCGGAGCACAAAAACCCTAGAATCCTAGTAAATTTTCTATGCATAGAAGCAGTGGGGACGGCGGTAGTGGAATCGCATCCAGTGGAAAAAGGACGAGTTGTCCTGTGCGAATCGAGCCGCCGGCGGGGGCGGGGGCGATGGCGATTAGTGGAAGCACCTGATTTACGCGACGGGAGTGATGAAAGAGAGACATATAGGATGATTTGATAGCTTTGCCCTGACAGAGAGATTTGATATCTTCTGTAAACACAGAATCAATAGGTTTTGGTGATGCTCATGCCTCGATCCTAAAAAGTTCTGCAGGGAACTGTCTAAAAACCAGTGGTGCAAACATGGAAATCCAATCACCGAATCACTTATAACAAAGCATGTTCGTCATCCAGCGTCTCTTCGTTTGTAAAAGGATTTAAAGTTTAGCTTTCGACTGTTTGACTTGCCTTAATTTTGTTTAAAGTTTTTTGCTTAAAATTTTCTTTACAAAATCACTTTTTTAGCCACTTATTATAATTAATTTACTTTTTTATATTTTTTTTACATTTACTTTTTTTTAAGAAAAGTTCAAAATCTAAAAGACCTAAAAAAAAATGGGCCAAACACATAGTTGTGAATTCAACAGCTTTTAATTTTTTTGGTATTTTTTGTTTTTTCACATAACATAAATTTATATATTTTTTAAAAATATTATAATTTTTATTGTACACATCTATTTTTTATAAAAATTATATATTTTAAAATATACTCGTCAAAATCTATCAAATAATATCTATATTAAATATAAAATTATGTAAAAATAAATTTTAAAAAAATTATAATATTTTTTTTCTGATTTAAAATTATTTTAGCTTAAAACTACTTTAAATAAAGTTTTTGACTTATTGCCTTTTGACTTTAAATTATCCTGTTCATCAAATAAATTTTTTATTTATTTAGTTTAAAGTGACTTTAATTAAAAAATCTATCTTAAAGTCAAATTTCCAAACGAGGCTTAAGCTGAGCATCTCAACAACCAAAGCGATACATGTTATATTTTTTAAAAATTAAAAAATTCAATCCACAATCCCATTTGTTTGAGCTGACATTTTTTTTATATATAAATATAAAACACACATGGAAAAAACACATTACACCAAGTTAATTGACTCACTGAGGACAAAACCAGCCGAGGCTTGTGGTGCTTCATCCAGCCAGATTCTTAGACAATCTAAGCCAACTGTTAATCTTGCTCTCTCCTGCGAAACGGTTGTCATCATAGACGGACCCAATGGGACGAATGGGGACGGTTGTCTCCTTAAGATTTGAAAAAAACTCATAATTATAGTAGTATTAGTTTAAAATATATTTAAATTATATATATTTGCCTCTCTAAGATTTTTTCTAATAACTTAATATATATTTTTTAAGAACTTTTAAAAATAATTCGTTCTTCCTAAATTAAAATCTTGGGTCCGTTCCTGATTGTCATCCGTTCTCGTATGCTTAAAATAAAAAATTGAAATTGATGTTGATGTTGATTCTCTTTAGCTACTTGAGCGAAAATTCCAAAATTTGAGAGCAAAATGCTAGATGACTTCAAAGTGCATGTCACAGTAGCCAAATTTCCTTCAAATTCAATAGCTTTTATCGCTGCCAAAGCCTCAACACAGTCAACCTCTAGTTTCTAATGGAACTTCTCGGCCAAAGAAGCAATAACATTGTCCAAATGTTCCCTAATTATGACACCCACACCTCTCGCGCCAATTTCCTTGAAGATAGCTCTATCAAAATTTATCTTGTAGGTTCCAGTGGGAGGGGCCTTCCATTTGATCAAACCTGTTGATGCGGCATTCCTTGGGATGCTTTTTGCACCGATTTGAACTCATGTAGGTAATCCAAAACATAACTCAGAATTTCATTGGCCTCTTTCTCTTTATTTTTAAATATCACACTATTTCGGTTATTCTACACAACCCAACAAATGGCAAAGAAAATTTCTCAAGTTAAACTATCAGCATGATTAGAGAGATCAAAAGTTTTTGAGCTAAAAGTATTTTGACGTCTAATATTAGCAAGAAAGCTTTTAGGACAAAGCATCCAAATCGGTGCTACATATTCACATTCCTTGAAACAGTGGCATAGAATTTTCTACTCTTCACAACATATAGGGCATGACGCATCTTGAATAACTCTTATTTCTTATCAAATTATCTCGCGTAGGCAAAATATCAGAGCATAGTTTCCAAGCAAATAGTTTAATTTTGCTGAGCACACCCCAAGTTTCCACATTATTTCCCAAAATTTTATTATCTTTTGCCCACCATTAGAGGTACTAGATTATGCTGTAGTGATTTCAGTTCCATCTCTAAATAATAAGAAGACTTCACAAAAATACACCCATTTTTTAGAAATGCCACACTATAGTTTCTTCACGTCTCTGCATGTATAAAGGAATATTGAGTATGAAATATATGTCAGTCCCATGAAATACCCTATTAACTAGCTCTTTTTTCTAGCCCCCACATCTTCGGTCTATCAAATCACCAACATTTGCATCATGTTAGAGTGTTGTTTGTAGAGTTAAAATTTTTAAGCTATACGGTCTTAGGATTCATTTATCTTGCCAAAATTTGACATTATATTTGTTGCTGATTCTCCACCGATTCCAGCATTTAAAAGGGTTCTCCCATTGCAAATACTTCACCACGCATAGGAAGGATTATGCCACGGAGGTGCATTCAAAAAATCTACATTTGAAAAATATCTCGCTTTGAGCACTTTTGCCGCTAGAGAACCTTAATGCTTTATAAGTCTCCATGCATCCTTGTTTAGCTAATTGAGCTTTATTAAAGGCCTTCATATTTCGGAACCCCAATTCACTTTTTCATTTTTTCTTGCATAAATGATCCCATTTTTTCATTGAATCCTCTTTTCTTCTCATAATACTTTTACCAAAATCTTCTAATAAGAGTTTGTATATCTTACACCCCTCTTCGAAAAGCTCAAAACAAGACATTATATGTTGAGATCGCTTTTACCACTGCTTTTTTTCTAATGTATTTCCCTGCCACACGTAGCATTTTTTCTTTTCGTAGTTTTTTCCGTACTTTGTCTTTTAAAAAACCAAACTTTCTTTGATTTTCCTATATAAAAAAAAAAGGCATTCCCAAGTACTTTCTTGCCACCTCCAGGTTTCCAACTCCCCGAATATCTTTTACGATACTTTGCATAGCCTCTTGAACATACTTACTAATGTCACAATAGATATTGTTCTAAAATAATAAATAAATAAGAATTAATCTGAATTGATCATAGACCCGTTTGGAATTGATGAACTGATTCCGACAGATTCTAATTATATATATTTTCGTTTGATTATTTTTATTGTAGTTTTTAAATTATTAGTAATTGATAAAAATAAATTTAAAATAAATAAAATATAATGCATAATTTATACATATAAAAATATTTTTTTTTTGTAATAAGAAACAGATAATAAAATAAAATATCAAGTGAAATAGAATTTAAAAAAAGATACAATAAGTGAATAAGAAAAATTAAATCGCGATTCCCAGAACCATAGCATTTTATATTGGTCTTGTGACCGTAATCACGAAAGAAAACCTCTTTGGTTTAGTTTTGTTCCGTAACACATACCATTTAATTTTAGTTTTTAATTTTTTTAACAGCTCGCTTGGGAACTAAGCATAGAAAAAAAGATTAATTACTTTAATAATAAAAGAAAATAAGAAAAAATATTGTGTTTCCTTTTTATTTTATCTAAATAAATATGAGAGAAAATATTGTCATTTTTCTCCTATCTTATTTGTTAGTTTACATAAGTGAAAAGAAAAAAAGAAAAAAGAAAAAGTAACTTACATAATTTTACCATACTAAAGGTACTTAATGTATTTATTTTGGGAGGAATAATTTTGGCATTACAAATACAAATATTTAAATAATTTTTTTTCTTTCCAAATCTCTTCACTCTTGAATAGATTCCAAATGATGATTTTAAGAGAGATGCAAATTTCTCAATTTTGTTTCCATTTCTTTCAATTTCGTAGCACTTTAATTATTCAAACAAGTAATTGGCATAACAATTACAATTTTTTTCTTTTCAAATAATCTCATCTAAACGAGTTGTAAAACTATTTAAAACAATTTAATTTATAATTTAGTTCGACGTCGAATCAAATTGAAAAGCCAACACACTTCTAGTTTCACAATCATTGATTCTAGATATAACAATCTAAACTCAATTTCTGAAGGGCAATTCTGCTCGAAAAGTACTTTTAAAATAGATTTACCCAATATGTTAACTATTTAGGTTGGGCATGTATTATCCGGTATGAATCCTACTCACATATTTGTTACTTATAAATATATATTAAACATATTAATAATAAAACTTAAGTAATCCTAATTTCCTAATTGATTCTAAATTAGGCCTAATTGATTTTATTTTTTTGAATTGTTTGAGTGGTTTGTATTTTTTTTATTTCTTATAATTTATTTTAACAATAGAATATTATTGTAAATGCTTAAAGGATTTGTCATGTTTTAAATTGTGCAGAATTATGTTGTAAAAGATTAATACTCTAATAAAATACAAAATATAAATAGTGGCAACATATTAGTAAGTCTAACATTATGTTTCTTTTTATAATTTTTTTTATATATTTTAAATAATGAAATCAAAATCAGGTTATCCACGAATTTCAAATTATCCAACGGTGCAAGAGCAAGAGTAAAAAAAAAAATTCTCTACCCAAAGCGAGAACTGAAACAAATAATAAATTTGGCAGAATATCCACCCCACCCCACCCCGTAGTTATCCGAAATTGAACCAACCGCCATAGCCAGAGGCACCATAGGAACTTAGATTCTAGAAGTTCTAATCAGTCATGACATCGACATCTTGATGTTCACTTCCCAACAAATACTTTGGCAAATGCTTCCGCCGCGCCTTTAGTGGTTTCTACTTTCTATAGATATCAGCAACCTCCACGGGCTACTCAGCTGCAACCACCAGCTTTCTTGCTCATCAGACAAAAGATTCGCGTGAGAAAAGAATCTATATAAGGATTAAGACATGGATGATTCATACATTTTACTCATTTTTTTAACAATTTTTTTTAAAAAAAGGTACTGAATCTCAAGTCAAACAAAGTACAAAAGTGTTGTTTTTATTTATTATTATTTAAAAATAATCAAGTTATTAACGACCGAACAAACTATTAAAAAATGGTATTCTTTCTTATGGGAATAAAATAAAAACTATATATATATATAGATATACACACATATATATATAGATATTGTTGGGAGAATTTCCAACGCCAATATAAATCCATGCTCGGGGATCCAGAAAATACATCTTTAATTAACTTTC
>JAOTRH010140819.1:0-13794 GCA_034768845.1 Heliamphora exappendiculata | reverse complement strand
CATGGGTACAAAGCAATATCATATTGCAACACCAGATTAAAGGACGAGATTGTTCACTTTGTAAGTATTTAAAGCCATATTTGCCTTCAAACCAATTTTTTTTTTTTTTTTTTACAAATCCCAGAAGAACAGTTCACCTCACATGATTAAACTTCAAAAGAGGTAAAAGGCACATTAGGTATCAGCAGGAAGCCATCATCGAACCACAAGTTGAATTATGTCGTAATCAAGTGAAAACAACAATTGAATTTAACAATAGACTAAAATAATGGCATCAAAATCTCCATATGAATTTTTTCTGTTGGAAGCTTAGTAAATATCGATACTTGTATTTTCTGCTATAGAATCCCCAGCCAGGCCATGATAGTGTTGGACTTAATTTTTTGAAAACAATAAGAAAATCAATGTTTCCCTTCAAAATATGTTTCAAATAATGTAGGGTTGCTATTGGTGAAGAAGAGCTTCAACAAAATGTGAACTATACTTGCAAGAGATGCGGTGTTCGCATGTGGCATGTGGCGTAGGTGGATAGCCCTGTAAACCATCCGTACAGAGATTGAACCCGTTCCTGTTGAAGAAGCAACTCTTCCCTCATTTGTTGATCTTATAGGCTGTGTTGCCGGCCATACAGAGATTGAAGACCTGGATCTCGCTACTAAAACAAAGTCAAAGCCTACCAAAACATAAACCATAAGAATTTTAGTGAAGGGTTAAAAGAAACATCATATTGCATGCTGACAAGCGATGAAAAAATTAGACCGAATTGTGGAGATAGAGACCAAGTTATCTCAATTAAAGGGTTGGCCATAAATCATATTGTATGCTGACAAGGTGAGGGTAGAAATGGAGTCTACGATCTGAAGTTGACAGATAACTGATTCTAAAAAGGTGAAAACAAACAAAACAATAGAGGTTTTGAAAAAAAGTGAAAACAAACAAAAAAACGAAACAAAATTAAACATATCTCAGCAGCAAAACTTTCTAACAGAGAAAAATACGTGGCGCCTTACTACTTACTTTGGCATTAACATCAATCCGTCTAATCAACATGCACTCAGCCCAATCATGAAAACAAATAAAATCATTTAAGCATACTTTCTTGAACAACATGAATAATGGGGAGGCCTAATATCATAATTTGGGAATTATGGAAAAAGGAAAGGTGGACTCAAATGTGAACATATAACTCTTACATTAGAGATTTTATAGTGTGCACCTTTTTTGCTATTTTAATTTTTATTTTGATTATGATATGATAATTTTAACAATTTTTTCTGAATAATTTTAACTTTTGATTTGCTTGCTTCTCTTCTTCTTTATTTCGGTCTAAAGATGGGTCTTTGTTGATTTGTTGAGATTCAAAATAGTCCACAGCCTTTCTTGCCCTCCATCAATTTGTACCCCAAGCACCCTCGCCCTGTTTGGCAACTGCCTGTTTGTTTTTCAAGAAATTACAATGGAATATTTTATGCCTAATTTTATATCCCTGCATTCTAAGAATAAACAACAATGGATGATCGGCTGAAAGCTAAAGGAATTAGATGGCTTATATAAGAACTATGGGGAGTTATATAATGAGATTCGGTATATTTGAAGTTGATCATACATCACTAAGTAGCAAATCATGTGGCTCGAGCATATGGATCACATCTCCCATTCTAGGCTGATTTTCAACATCAAGATAACGATTCTTTTCAGTTCCTTCAGTGAAGGTATCTCAGGGATCTTGGGGTCCACAATTTGATTAAAGTTATTCTTTGCAACCGTATATTTCAATCAGTCTATCAAATATACCTGCAATTGGGTATCCACTTTAACTACATCGTTCAGAGTAGATCACAAGAAGGTGGCTAAGCCCCTTTGTTTTGAACCTTTCATGTCCCTTTGTCCCAATGTGTTGAAAGCCATTGATCAAGTAACACAAGAATCTCGAGACAAGATAGAATGGACTTCAATGTGAATTAAAGGAAGAGAGAGTTTTCGAGATAGAGAATCTTGTGTAAGGGGTAGAAAAGGAAAAATCTGAGTGGTTCAACCTCTGGTTCAGTTCCAGTGGAGTACTCTACAGTGGTCTTCCCAATTATAATCTCCATGAGAAGTATTCCAAAGCTATAAACATCAGTTTTTTCATCAAAAGCACCAGTGAAAACATATTCTGGTGCCATATAATTGAATGGAAAAGAAAGAATGAAAGAAAGCTAGTTAGTGAAGAGGTGTTTTCAGAAAAAAAAAAAAAGTGCAATAAATTTGAGCATCAAAGACTAACCCAGACATTTCCCAGGAAGAAGCCGTAATATGACTCCACTATGGACCTAATACTCTTGCAATCCCGAGATCGGAAATCTTAGGTTTCCATTGGTGATCAAGCAGAATGTTGCTTGATTTTATGTGTTGATGAACAACTTTGGGTTCAATATCCTCATGTAGGTATGCCAAGCTGCCAAAAAGACCTATTCTTATCCAAATTATGGAAATGCTCCTGCTAACCAGTACTCCATGGGTATGGATAAATATACCCTTATCACTAAGAGTATATTGTCTATAATCAATTATAACAACCCTGACGTCTAAGTAAAAAATTATAAGTAAGAAATAAGAAATATATGGTGTTCACTGTTCAATGAGAATTAGGCCAATAGTTAGCATTTTTCTTATGAAAACGTAAATGATTAATCAACTTATCTCCCAACCAAAACCCGGCACCAAAGAAATCAAATAAGCAATAAGAGTGACATGAATCTGGTGGTAGAAGTTAGAATGGCACATCATTTTGCAGCTGCCTGGGTAATGTTCACTCGAATATTCCAAGTTAAAGGGCTAACTTGTCTTATGCATCCATGAAGCCACTGGGAAGATTACCATTGTCGATATACTCATACACAAGCATCCTAATCATCCAGAAAGACAAAGAAACATGAAGAAAGAAAAGATCAAGAGACGAGAATCGATAATCCAAATTGTTCATTTCTTTTTAATAGAACATACTATTATTCAGTATGTACTATTATTCAGTATTGGTACAACTACAACTTTCTATTATTCAATATCACTTTCATATTGCCCCTTTATCGGACCAACTAACCTGCTTGCATGTAAATTTCATATATCAAAAGAACTTCAATAACTTCAATAGCCTATCACCCAAAAGAAAAAGTGTAAAACTGAAATAAAACAATGCAAAAGCAATAGAGAAAAGTGTGTCGCAAATTTATCAAGCCCCAAGAACCAGAAATCAAAACCAAATAATTGCGAAATAAAGTCTCGAGCGGAAGAAGCACAGCAAGAAGAACAAGAGCCCTCCACAAATTCGACGCTATGAAAGAGTGAAAAGAGATGAAAAGCAAGAAACAAACCTCTGGAGATAAGCGAATTGAATACCTGCAAAGCAGCCATAAGAGAAAATCAACAAATGAGAAAACTACAGTGTCCAAAAACTATTGGAAAAATCACAGCAACAAGAACATTATAAAAAACAAAAACATTATGAAAATAAAAATGAAGCTAAAGAAAAGGGAGCAGCACGAATAACAGACACTCACGCAAATCCCAAACCCTAGATTCGATTCAATAATCAGAAATCGAAAGAGAATAGGAAAGCCCTAGATCGACAAGGAAGCGAAAGAGAATAAGAAGAACCTGGATTGCGATCAGTAGATGAGAAGGAGCGCGGATCGACAAGTTTCAGATGAAAATCAAAGGCGAAATGAACTGGGCAACGCCAAAATGCTAACCGCAACGACGCAAGCATCACAGCCGTTGTACAATGTGCGGTATAATGGTTGTACACGGTCACATGAAATGGGTGTGCAAAGTAGCAGTAGAAGCGCCCGTAGTTCGCCCCTCATAGATATAATGTGCATTTGACAAGGTTGTCCACCCATTAACCCATATTTGGGTTGTAAAGCAATAGGATAACCAGTAAAAACACATAGGTGAAGAGGGCAAAACGGCCAAAAAGGAGTAAGCCATCTTGCAAACTTAGTTGCTTATATATTATTAATAATATATATATATATATCTCAACAGAGGCTCACTTAACTCCCATTTAAACCTTTTAATCAATATTTATTAAATAATTATTATATAAATAATTATTATTTATGATTGTAATTAAACATCATTATTTCTCATAACCAAAAATTTATTGATTACTTATTATTATATTTAGTATTGTGTAATTATTATTATATTTTGTATTATTATTATTTATTTATTTATTATTTACCTATATATATATATATATTTATATATATATAACTAATTACCATTATTTGTAACGGTTGTAACCGTAACTTTAATGTGTAATTATTACTACATTTATTTATTTATTTTAAATTTTTTTTTTTTTTTTGAAATATTACAAAGCATGTTGTCATTCCTATCTCTACCAACAACACACAATAGTTTCCCTCCATTTGTACCTTTTAAGTGACAACCATCAAGTCCTATTTTGGTCTACACCTTGCCATAAATCCATCCTTCATTGCTGTAAGCCTAAAATACATCCTCCGCATAGTCCCAAATCATGTGTTACTGCTCCATTATATCACCTACAATGAAGTTCCTTGCCTTTCTTTTTGCCCTGTACACCTTATATCTACTTACATCAACCATCATTTATCTTCTCAATTTGTTCTTCAATGCTGAAATCTTAATGTTTGGGTTATCTCTTACAAATACCTGGAATCCACTTGCTTGTTTTTGTAGTGCTTGCCTTTTAAAACTTTTATTTGGAAAGTAATAGTTCCTCCAATTGGAGATGCATAGTTCCTCCAATCATAGCCATGCCTACGTACTGCTGTTATCCTAGCATTTTCAATCTTTATGTACTTAATGTCATAACCATGGACCACATTGTACTCCCTTAAGAATTTCCTCAATACCTGTGGGGTGGGAAATTTCATTCCTAAATTAGTTTAGGATCTTTCATGTGCAAAGTTTCTTTGAAAACTGGGAAGTTATCACCCCCTGATCCTCTAATGAACCTTTAAGGCTGACAATATCATTTTCATCACTTGGATCAGAATACCATTCATCTACATTAACTAAATCTGTTGCTGTTTTTCTTGTTGACTCCCCTTCTTGACTACTTTGAGGTTCACAATTTACCTCTAATATGTCATCTTTGTATTCCTCAAGATCTTTATACAACCAGCTTGGATCATCATTATCTTCAATACTACCTTTGCATCGACTTTATAATTACTGTCATCAATATCTTCTTCATTGTTTTGATGACCGACATCTTCATAACTGTCATCACTGTCTTCACTGATTTCATTATCATCTTCAACTTTAGCATAATCTTCATGGGCAGTCCCAACATTTGAATATTATGGTCCTTCAGCATCAGGATCATGGACGGTTCTAGCATTTTCACTCTGCACATGCTCTGAGTTTGTCACATCATCGTCAAATAAAATCTCATAATCAGGCAAGTTAATATCAGTAGGTTCACCGTCACCTAAGCTCACACCTACCTTATTACCTTCATCAGTACTATTAACTAAAAATATCTCACCATTTGATGATATTATCATACTAGGATTAAATCCATTTTTATGTAAATCACCACAGTCAATAGCCGCTCATATGCTTGCTGCATTCTAGTTACATAATTGTCGTCAACCATTTGTTTCAAGTCCACATCTAAACTATACCCATGCCACTTAAAATGCATGTCAATATTTGTTCTAGTACCACATATCATTTCATAGTAAATATCTCTAATTTCAAATACTGGCATTCTATCTAGGTCACAATTTTCAATATAATTAACCATACCACCATTGTACTCCACATGTGGTTTTCACTCAAAGTGACCCCATACTGTAGCTCAATTGTAAAATAAGACATTATGTAAACAATTAAAAAATACAAAGAGATAAATCAACAAAAAATCCAATTTAGGACCACTCGGGCAAAAAAATCAATAGAAAATGACAAAAATCAACTAAATATTCGAACTTGGGACCATTCGGCCAACAAAATCAATAGAAAAAGACAAAAATCAGAGGTTTTATTCAAAGTTGGGACCACTCGGCCAACAAAATCAACATAAAAAGAAAAAAATCAACAAAACATTTGAAGTTGGGACCACTTGGTACAAAAAATAACAAGTTAACATTGGACCACTATGTAGGAATTGCAACTCTACTGCAAACAAAAAAAGGCTACGATTCATACATTTTTTGCAAATGTAAATCCTTCTTCAATAGATTTCTTCAAATATCCGTCAGTACATAAAGAACTCCACTAATTTGCAACAAATTTCAGAATAAACAAAGAAGCCCTAATGTTCCCTCAATTTGTTTGGAGTGGTCTTTCTTGTGCACACTAACATACTCTCTTAACGAAGAAGTCCTAATTTTTTGCTCTCTTAACGTACTACTATATACATGGATAATTTAGTCATTTTATTAAGTCTATTAACAGATACTAACGATGCTTTTTAGTCTATAAATATTAGGAGGTTATGTGGTGATTAATAAATGTGAGGAGATAAGTTGCACATGGCCTAGTTAAATTCACTAGAAAGATTTGAGAAGAATACTTAGATAACTTGGCATTATTGGTTATTACTTTTTTAGTTTAAATTTAAAATTATTTTAATTTTTATTATACATATTTATTTTTTTATAAACTTTGTATTTTTTAAAAATTGAACTCTACCAAATAAGATGTTGTAATGACTCAAATGGATCATTGAGCAAATCATTTGAATAAATAGCATAACAACGCAGCGCAAAATACTTAAGCCTAAGTTAGTAGTAGTCAACAAGTTTATTTATACACTAGAATAAATTTCTACCTTCTATCGATGTGGGATGAGGTATCACAATTTTTTTATTCAAATGTGTAACACTGTCATCGCGTGGCTTAGGTTCTTCTTTTAGTTAGAATGTGGATCGCAGCCTATTAGCGAACACAAAGTAGCTCATAAACGTGCAAAAATTATACAACATCGGCGCCTCTACCCCTCTCCGAAACCTCTATTACTCTATCCACATTACCACATAGCACTACATATGAATTAAGATTGGCTTTGATACCATTTATAACGACCCGAGTGGACTACTGGCCTAATAACTTGAATAAAGAATTTAACAGCGCGATAGAAAATGCTTAAAGCCAAGTCAATAGTAATAGCTATGTAGGCTTCGACGTAGGCTGCTTTATTTTTTTTAAAGAGATGGTCATGTTTGGATATCCATTTTTTTAAAGAGAAAGAAAAAGACGTTTTTTTTAAGCAAAAAGGGCAAAAAATCCATATACATAAAAAATAGAGTCGTCACTTGATTTTTTAAAAAAAAATAATAATAATAAGCCACTAGTCTATGTTACCGTCGAAAAAGGGTTCGAGAGTTATAATACGAAATAGGGAAGGTTTTAGGCACTCATTTCGCTCAAGTGTTAAGTTGGCCTCTATTTTATTACATTCGATTTTTCTTGTAAAATTTTCAAAACTAAAAAATACAGAACATGAGATTAAGGAGAGTCCTAAAAGGGTCATGTTGTGCAATTTTTCATGTCTATTATGCTGTATTTATTGTCAAACAGAGGTGAAACAGAGTTCAAAACATGATTTTAAGCTAATGACTCAAAAAAACAGCACAACTGTAGCAATGAGATGTTGTGGCTGTGACAAAATCTGAAGCTAAACTTGTGATCATGGCAATCTAACATTGCGGCCACCATAAATAACAAACATAACTCATGACCATAGCAAATAGAGGTCGCAGCCATTCGGTCCAAAACTACTAGAATGATTTTTACAGTGTATAATGTGTGAATTATCTTGTGTGCACAGAAAAGATGATATTATAGATTCTATAGAATACTTTTTAACCCATTGTTCTTTGCAAAATCTCAAATATTTTCATAATTAATCGAGTTACATTTTATGTTACGATCTAAAAATGAAGAGTAAATATGAAATGAATAAAACTACTAAAAATTAAATAGAAAATCCTAGTCGGAACAATCCCCGAGAGAGAAAATAGGGGTTTAGAAAGCGTTACAACAGCTTACAGGTACCTAAAACAAGTAATCACCCGCGAGTGCTTTCTCAACCAATGGGGGTCAGGCTGGGTGACTGATTGCACGCCAAAAATCCTCCGTACACTAATGAAATCTCGAACTCAGCTCCTGAAAAAAATATAGTATTGAGAACGTGTATTGGGAAAAAGGGTTGATCAATGTATTGGGAAAAGTATCGACCAGATGTTGAGAAATAAATTCGGCAGAATATAGGTATTCTTGGGCCTAGATCTCCTTTTTAAATGACTGAAAATGATGAAATTTATAAAATTCTAGACTCTGGCGTTGTCCACCGGCATGCTGCCACATTTCTAGAATACAAGGTTCTATGAAAAATCGCAGCTGCAAATATTGAACCTCATGGCCATGAGAAATAATTAAGAAACATGACAGTTGTGACTTTCAAAGGTCACGAATGGTTGTAGGATTGAAGCACACTTACGGCCGTGAAGATCAAAAGATACGATCGTGTGTGGAATCAAATAATATTGATGACCGTGACATCCAAAGGTGACAGCCAATTGTAGGATCGGAGCACCCAAACGATTGTAAGTCTTAAATGTTGTGGTCGTGATGTTTAGAGAGATATTAGGTGTTTTCTTGGGTCTTGAGTCGAGTTCTTGCTTCCATAATTTCCTGGAGGTATCATTTGGCATAGTCCCAAAGATATAGTTTGGTCATATTGTGGTGTCTACAGTAACTCACAAATTTTTTTATATACTGGATTTAAATTTTATCTTCCACCGATGTAGGATATGGTACCACAATATCCTCCACTCAAATACACGATTCTCTCGTCTCGTGGACTAAGTTATTTTTCTAGTTGGGATATGGATAACAACTCATTAGCGAACATAGAGCAGCCCATAAGCATGCACAAGATATATAACTTTAGGGTCTCTACCCTCTCCAGAGACTCTACTCCTCAATCTACACCACCATGGAGCCTACACGGGACTAGGGTTGGCTCTAATATCATTTTTAACAACCCAAGTGGACCACTGACATAATAACTTGAATAAAGAGCCTAACAACGCAGTATAAAATTCTTAAGCCCAAGTTATTAGGAGTAGCCCATAAGTCTCATTATATATCAGATTAATTTTTATATCCTACTAATGTGGGATGGGGTATCATAATACCTCCTACTCAATACGCAACGCTTTCGTCACGTGGCCTAGGTTATTTTCCTGGTTGGTATGTGGATTGAAGCTCATTAGCATACACAAAACAGTACATAAGCGTGTATAAAATATACAACCCCAGGGCCTCTATCTCTCTCTGGAATCTCTACTTCTCTATCTACACCGTCACGGAGCCTTACATAGGAATCATGGTTAACTCCAATATCATTTGTAATAACCTAATTAGATCACTGTCCCAACAACTTGAATAAAGAGCCTAGCAACGCGATCCCAAATACTTAAGCCCAAATTATTAATAGTAGCCCACAAGTTTATTTATATAGCAAATTTAATTTTTGTTTCCCACCAATGTGGGATGATGTGTCACTAGGGGTGTAAATTTGAACCGACCCAGCTGTGGCTTGGGTGGGCTTAGCCCGGCCCAAGCCCGACAGGCTCCTGCCAAAAGTTCAGGCCTGATCGGACCGGGCTTTTAGGAGAAGGGTAGGCCCAGGCGCAAGGGTAGGGGGCTTAAGCTTGGTACTCGGGCCTGTTGGAGGCAAATTGCCAAGATCATTGATTTGAATACGATTTTTTGATAGAAATTGCTAGATAGGCAATCGTCGTAACAGGTTACAGATTAAAACTTTTTAATATCAAACGATCAAAATAAAATTCGTACTCCCAAAGTTAGATTCGAGATTATACCTTTCGAAATCTAGTAGATTAATTTCTGTTACTACAACAACTACGAATGTGAATCCTTTGAGTTGAAGCCCCGATCAAGCCTTCTATTAAATTTTCGATGCGAGTCACGAACGTAGAGTGGGCTAAATCCTTTGTGAACTTAAACCTGCTAAACTAATTACAATAGGGAATACGTAGAAACCCTAGTCTTGAAAGACAACTTATGATTTATATTTAGCATAACCGCATATATATAAGGCTATAATCTGGACCTGTTAAGTAAATATGATTTAGACTTCTAATGTAATTATGAAAATTCACCTACACCTGAGACAATTTCATAAAAATATAAATTACAATTCATACCACTAAGGAATTATAATTGTACTCCCAACCATATTCTCAAAATCGATTATTCGAACTCCTATTATTAAATGCTTAATTTATCTTCCCACGTTAAGATTCTCAATACCCGCCAATTAAATTTAATTACTAACAATTTAATTTAATCAGCTTCTTAAAACTTCTTAAGTCATTTCGCTTAATTTATTTGCCGGCCGAATGATTAAATCCACCTGTAGAATTTGGTTTGGTCAAAACTTATAAACTTTCTTAATGGGATATCGTCAATCCCAAACAATCGGGATGTGAATTTCGTCAATAATTAATATTTATCATATAATTAACACCGCTATCCAACTCACAAGGACTATTGATGTAATGACCCGATACCTGTTTATTTTGTTCTTTCATATTTTCAGTTAAGAGAAGAGATCGAATTAAGTTTGGGCATGGATACTATAAAAATTTTGCTCGTTAACAGTTGAATTAATAATATGTGAAAGTGAGATTGAAATACATGGTGATAAATAATATTATTATGGCTGTGTCAATAAAAATATTCAGATAATACAATATGAACAAAGTTGGAGGTTTAAGTTAAATTTTAAGAAAATTTACAGAATTCAGTTTCAGAAGTCACCGCTCGTGCGGTGGTCCGTCTGCTCGAGCGAACTATCGAGAAATGTTTAGAAGATTCTTAAACCTTTGGAAAGAAAATTGGGAAGTATATATATATATATATATATTAACCCATTTAGCCACGTGAGAGACCTATTTTCTTTTCTCTTCCCTTCTTCTCTTCTTCTTCCTTTCTTAGAGAGAGAGAGAGAGAGACCCAAATCCAACATGAAAACCCTAATCTTCCATCATGAAAATTGAAGGGTTGAAACCATATTGAGAGCAACCGAGGATAAAAATCAAATTTTAGAGCAATGAGGTAGAAGATGGAGCATCAAGGAGGCAAGAACACCCAACATCCAAACCCTAGGTGGGAAGATTGGAAGGAATCTCAAGCTTTTAAGCAAATCTAAGGTGGGATCTAGATTATCTCGAATGTTTTATAATAATTTGGGTTGATACTTTGTTTATATAAGTAAAACCGAGTTGATTTCATGCTTGATTGACTAATTCATCGATTTGTGTGTGGGTTGAGTTGGATTTGATGAAAATAGGAGTTTTGAGAAATGACTAACCATGAATTTCTTCAAATTTGTTGTATATAAGGGGCTTATGAGGCTTAAGATTCAATGTTTTGGGATGAAAATAGGGGTTTAAAGAAAAACTATGAGTGTTTATGTGTTTTGGGGGTTGAAATCTCAAAATAGGGGAAGCTTTGGGATTTCCTCGAGCGGCAGCGCGCTCAAACGAAGCCTTGTTTGCTCGAGCGGCCTCATGGATGAGAGCTTGGGCGCTCGAGCGCCCCTTTGTCCACTTGAGCATACTGGCTGCGCTGAGCCAACTTCAACTGATTATAGCTCCCTCATCTAGACTTTAAATTGAGTCATTTTTGTACTCAAATTGAAGCCTCGAAAGTCTTCTTTTCAATAACACTACTCTCATAACAAAAAAAATTTTGTAAAAAAGTTATGATTAAAATGGTGAGAATATGTCAAATTTTCTTAATCGCTTTTTACCCATTTTTAGCCAAAATTTTGAAAAAGGTTATTTTCATCATTATTAGACTATTTTTATCAAATTTCTTGTTCCTTGGGCCATATATACACCTATATAAATCTATTTGGGTTGGGAAGCATATGTTGGACCGTTTGATTAGACTTTACGATGTAAGCGAATTTACTACATAAAAAATGATTTTAAAAAGTATAAGAATGGGTAATTATGAGTTATGATGTGTCATGGTCATCCTTTAAAATTCTAAGTGTTTCGAAAAAAAACATGAGTTTCAAACTTGTTGTATATATGCTTATGATGGGTGTATTCTATTTCTTCAAATAACCTGAACTCAATCGAATTAATATAGTGTTGGTGGTACCTTATGAAGTTAATAAAAGAAATGTGAATTATGAGAAATTGTATATTAAAGCTTATAATGCATGTGACTTGAAAGGAAATTTGAATACTCAAAGGGAATGTGATTTGGAAATGATATGGAAAATTTAAAATTTGAAATTGAAATGGCAACATGTGAAAATGATTTGGAAAGGAACCAGCTGTGGATTGGATTCTCGAATTTGTGAAAATAAAAGTTATGAACAAATAATGAATCGTATGGATTGATGTGAATTAAGTTGGGCTTGCATAATTCCGCGGTGAAAAATTAAAAACTTGCGCAAGATGAGGACCGCATGCCCACGGATTAGGCCCCAAAATGTGGTGTTATGTTGTGATGAGTAACAGAGCAATCCATTCCACAACGGCATCACGTAGTTTGTTAGGGGCGAATGGGGTGAGGTTTCTGTAAGTTACGTTCGACACCGATTCATTAGATGTGAAACGATTTTACAAAAAATTGGATAATGAGATAAAAATATAGATAATGTGAAAGAAAGGAATGATTTGAAATGAGTTCAATGAATGTGGTTAAAATAATAAAGAAGTAATGCAATGAAAAATAAGTGAATACATGTGGATAAATTTGTGTGCCTAGGTGTGTGTGTGTGTGAATGAAAAACGACATGGTGAAACTTGCATTTTACTTCGGTTGCACCCATCACACCTTATAAATCATACATTACATTTGAGTTAATCTTTATCTTACGAGCTTTGACTCACATATGTATGCCAAACCATTTCAAGTTTCAAGGATCATGGGTGATACCGGGGCAAATGACGCATATTAGAAAGGGCTTGTAGAAAGAATTTAGTGTTTCTTTGTATTTTATATTATACTTGTACATAAACTTAAATAGATTATTATAATGATATTATTGTTATAAATGAACTCTTGAAAACTCAAAGCATTTGTGTAAAATTTGATATGTACGAGAATATGGTTGCTTAGAGAAAGTAATTTATTTATTTTCTCTTTCAAATAAGTTTTGAACTCAAATATGTAGTAAACGAAATTTATAGTTGATGACCTTTATGCGGGTCGATTTGGGTTGGTTCACGGGTCCCTAGGATCGAGCGTGACAATTGATCCATAAAAGATCGCAGCCTTTAATGAATCAAAATAACGAATGCTAAATATATGTAAATAATAATTATTTCGGGATTAAGAACATAAGAATATCATAATAACCTTGAGTGTGAATTAATTTATATAGTCAGTATAAAATTAATTACCCTAATGTGGTCCTGTTCTATATACAAAAAGTATACTAACACAATAAGTCGGAACAATAGACGATAATATTATCTATTCCCTGTAACTAAGATAAATCTACTAAAACTCTGTACTACAGTCGCACCGATAGTTTGTTTAATTTCATCTAAACTGTGAACAAAAACTTATATTCTGCAAGAACCTATAATCTAGTATTCTGTGTGCAAGCCGTACTCTATATACCAGATTAAATATTACATAAAATAAAAGACAGTCATGCATAATATTAAAGAAACGATATTGCATTCATTGCTCATTAAGATTTTCATAAAATGAAAAAATAATTTTATTAAAAATAAAATTAAATACTAAAAC
>JAOTRH010140808.1:0-13794 GCA_034768845.1 Heliamphora exappendiculata | reverse complement strand
ATAAATAAATAAATAAATATTATAATTTTAAAAAATATTATTAAACAAATATTACTCAATCACTTAGTTACAGGTATCAGATGAATCTGAATTTTAATATATTTAACGAATTCGACGAGTTCCACATAATGAACGGATTGGATCATGAAAATTTATTCAAAAAACACGCTAAACAAGGCACAGTTGAGCAAAAATTTAATAATTAGACTAATTTGATGCAAAACTTAAACTAGATTGGAGGTTAATAACATTTCAGAAGCCACATGGGTGGTAGTTGATATTTTACTAAAGTTCAGAGGATGTCACTGTAATTTACCCTATTTTTTATATTTTTTAATTATAATAATTCTTTAATTATTATTTAAATTTATCACATTGTCTATAACTATTTCTAGTATTGCAATTTTAAAGTTTATGAACTAAAATCGAAATATCTTTGTTTCGCTTTGCCCTCGTTTTTTCTTCGATATTTTATCCATGTCTCTATCTCCACTTCAATCAAATAGGGGATAAAAATGTTTGATCATATCGTGTTGTACCATTTTCCTATCTTATTGCTATTCTTAATTTGAGATATATTTTTAGGGTTAGATTTATTTTGCTCTCTTAATATTTGGGTTAAGCCCAATTTATCCCTAGCCTTTAATAATAAATACATAATTTCTCAATGCTAGTGGACTAAAAGGCATCCTTACTATTTTTGTTTAAAATAACTAAATTTTGGGAGATAAACACGAAAAGAGATGAATTTTTTCTAACAAAATAATTTTAATGCATTAAGTCTTTATCATAAAAACATGAGCCAAATAAAAATAACACTTAAATGAAGCATGGAACTACACCCAAGAAGACATAAGTCCACTGGTAGCAAAGAGGACTTTGAATACCAATACTTGTATGTTTTTTATATTTCAGGATGTTCGGAACAGGTTACGTGTCACGCCCCGACATCCGGGTCACGCAAAAGCTCACCAAAACACCTATTTATGAAAATAGATTTTACTGTTGATAATCAAAATGTGCAACATTTGAATAAAATTCCCACAGTTCAACTCTCATAAAACTGTAAATCATGCAATCTCATACATGAATAATAGTATTGCCTCAAGGCGTACAAAACCAGGCATCATAGGCCTTACATGTAAAAGTACATGTACAAAAAAATAAGAAAAAATTACAGCAAATCTTCCATCACCTCTGCAACTAGTTCAACTCGTCATGATCACCTGAAAATGTTTTTTAAAAAATCCCATACCGTGATCCGAAACCCAATAGAACATAGACAGTATAACTGTAAAGCAGGCTATGTAATCTCACATACATGGGCTCAACCACGGGAGCCAAAAAGGTTTTTTTTCATAAAAAACCAACAATTTTCCATCAAGCCTCCACGGGCCTCAAAAACAGTTTTTATCTCATAAAACCCAAGTTTTTCATCCTTCAAACTATGCATATCATCTTAACAGATATCATGCCACAGTTAAGGAGAAAGTTGTAAACAAACAGTAAGCTCAACTCGGGCCATACGCAACCGAGGAGAAAAGATGTAAATAAAATCCTATGTATCGACTCTGCCCTACAGACAAAGGTAACAACTATAGGCTCTCCTCTATTACCCTGAACCCACAGGCTTGGTAATGACGAGCTCTATATGGAGTCACAATAACGTACTCAATTTATGGATCACGTCGAGGGTCCAGAGCACCCACACAACCACTCAATTTACGGGACCTGAGCCCGATGGTACAGAGCACTCAATTTACGGGGACTAACCCGAAGGTACAAAGAATCTGCGCTGCGCACGTTTTTGGACTTACACCAAGGAGCAATGGAAGCCAACTCAACCAAACCCACTGTCACGGTACATTTAGGGATAACATTTAAAAATCCACCGTAGCTCAACTACAAAAACCAGTAACATAGCTTTTACACGCATGTATAAGAGATCCTATCCATCAATGTGGAGATCTAAAATCATTTTCTAGAAAATATTTTTAGAAGGATAGGCTCAACCTCGCGGGTTAGCTCCAAACCTCCAAAATCACGTTTTCACCCGATTTCAGAAATCACCGTTTTCAAACCTCCTTTTGAAAATCACGAATGTCAACACACCCAGATCATGTATAAAAATCGAGAAAAGACGTAAAAATCCACTTTTACCAAAAAACCAAGGTTTACACATGAAAATCATGTTTTATGCATTTTTACCCGGTGAAAGCATACACAATTACATATATCACCCTAATACAGTAGTAGAGTCAAGAATCCTACCTCGGAGAGGTAAAAGCTCGATGTCTCAAAATTGAACGGCGTGAGGACGAGAATTCGACCGAATATATACGAAGCCCTCGGCCCCGATAGCAAGGATCCACAAAGGAATCAACAAAAGCCCAAGCTCCGGGCCCATAAATCTAGAGAGAAGGAGGAGAAAAGGGTTTCTTAGGGCTGAAGAAATATTTTTGTATCGAAAATTGCGCCGCTGGTCCATTTATAGAAATTGGGAAAATGCACTGTTCAGTCGACTGAACCCAGAAAAACCAGTTCGGTCAATGAACTGGACCCCCCCAGTCGACTGAACCTTCGAGAAAAGCTACTGGAATTTTGGGTCTCGATTTTGTGGAGAAAAACATGATTTTTGGTCCAAAACAAGCTAAACACCAACCAAACGAGGCTCTATCGAACCCCAGAAAGCGTGTAACACATTTATACATGCTGTTCTACAACTGTAAAGCATAAATCATGCATCAATGTTATTCATATACTGAATCAAACATGTCAAATATATAAATAACATAAAAGAACAAGGTTCCGGGTCTCACAACTCTCCCCCCTTAAGTAATTTTGCCCCCGAAATTTACAACAAGGTCACGAGGTAAATATGTTTGGATATCTAACACGCATCCCAGACTCAAGCTCCCACGTCGCTTCCTCAACCCCGTGATGATACCATAGGACCTTGACATAAGCAATTGTTCTACCCTGTAACACCTACTCCCTTGAATCAAGAATCCTCACTGGACGCGCCTCATAAGTGGCATCCTCATCAATCCGTAGCTCAGCCTAATCTAACACATGTGAAAGATCAGGCTCGTACCTCCAAAGTATAGAAACGTGGAACACGTTATGCATAGATACTAACTGAGGTGGTAATGCCAAATGGTATGCAACCTTACCAACCCTGTCAGTGATATCAAATGGTTTAATGAAGCGCGGTGATAGCTTCCCGCTACGACCAAACCTCATCAAACCTCTACGTGGCGAGATCTTCAAGAATACATGATCCCCCACTGCAAACTCCAAAGGTCGCCTCCTCTGATCTGCATAACTCTTTTGACGGCTCTGTGCTGTCAATAGGCGCTGGCGTATCACAGTAACTCTCTATGTCGTCTCCCGTACCATGTCTAGCCCCAAGACTGTGGTCTCTCCCATATCTGTCCAACATACGGGTGATCTGCACAGTCTACCATACAAAGTCTCATATGGTGCCATCCCAATACTGGACTGATAGCTATTATTGTATCCAAACTCTACCAACGGTAGAAGATCCTCCCACAAACCTTTGAAGTCAAGGACACTGGCCCTCAGGATGTCCTCCAGAATCTGTATAGTCCTCTCTGACTGGCTATCCGTCAGGGGTGAAAAGCGGTACTGAACGTCAAGTTCGTCCCTATGGCCTTCTGAAGATTATGCCAAAAGCGCGATGTGAAACGCGGGTCTCTGTCAGAAACAATGGATACCGGCACTCCATGCAACCTGACTATTTCTCTGACTTACAACTGACTCAGTCTCCCCACTAAATCCTTCACTCGGATAGGAATAAAGTGTGCAGATTTCGTCAACTTATCAACCACAACCCATACGGTGTTGTGTCCCCTAGGTGACCGAGGAAGTTCTGACACAAAGTCCATCGTGACATGCTCCCACTTCCACTCCGATATAGGCAATGACTGTAGCAATCCTGCCGATCTCTGGTGTTCCGCCTTTACCTGCTGACAGGTGAGGCATCGGGAAATAAACTAGACCATGTCTCTTTTCATGCCTGTCTAATAGAACTGACGGCGTAAGTCATGATACATCTTCGTGCCTCCAGGATGCACGACAAGACGAGAGTGATGACACTCACGTAATAGATCAGCTCGGCACGACTCTGGCACAAACAACCTGCCTGCCAACCTCAGAATCTGATCAGAACCCACAATCCATCCTGCTGTAACCTCACCACTAGCAATGCGGTCTCGTATCATCTGAGCCTCCTAATCCGTCTGCTGGACCTCTAGTATACGTACTATCAACGCTGGTCGAGTAATTACAAAAAATAAGGTGGCACCTGTCTCAATCTCCCTGAGGAATAAATCAAACTCCCCAACATCTGCAAGCATGTCCCACTCACGTATAGCCATAAAAGCTAACGTTCCGTGAGATGTCCTACTGAGGGCGTCTGCCACCACATTGGCCTTCCCTGGATGGTACTGCAAATCAAAATCATAATGCTCTAACAGCTCCATCCACTGCCGTTGGCACAAGTTCAAGTCCTTCTGCGAAAATAAGTATTTTAAGCTTTTGTGATCGAAGAAAATCTCGAAATGCTCACCATACAGATAGTGACGCAATATCTTCAAGGCGAAGACCACAGCTGCCAACTCCAAGTCATGTGTCGGGTAGTTCTGCTTGTTCATCGTCAACTGCCGGGAACTGTAGGCTACAACCTTGCCTTCCTGTATCAGAACACATCCGAGACCGTCGTGTGAAGCATCACATTACACAGTATAACCTAAGCCTCGTTTTGGAATGATCAACACTGGCGGACTAGTCAGCCCCGCCATCAGCTCTACGAAAGCTGACTCACAAGACTCACTCCAAGCAAATACCACTGCCTTCCAAGTCAGACGTGTCATCGATGCAGCGAGTCTCGCAAAATCCTTCATAAACCGTCTGTAGTAACATACCAAACCCAAGAAACTACGGATCTCAAAGATACTCTTCGGTCGCTCCCAACCGGTCACAGCATCAGTCTTTGACGAATCCACTGATACCCCATCTGTCAACACCACGTGTCCCAAAAATTTCACGTCGGACATCCAGAATTCGCGTTTCTCGTACTTCACGTACAGGCAATGCTCTTTCAAAGTCTGTATCACAATCAGTAGGTGATCCTCATGTGCCTCTCAAGTGGGTGAATATATCAGAATATCATCCACAAACACCACTACAAAACTATCCAAGTAAGGATGGAAGATCCGGTTCATCAGACTCATGAACGTAGTAGGCGCGTTCGTCATACCGAACAGCATAACAAGAAACTCGTAGTGACCATAGTGAGTCCTAAAGGCGGTATTCGCTATGTCCTCGTCCCTAATACTCAACTGGTGATATTCTGATCTCAAGTCTATCTTCGAGAAGCAGCTCGAACCCCTCAACTGATCAAACAAGTCGTCTATCCTCGGCATCGGATACCTGTTCTTCACGGTCACTTGGTTCAGCTTCCTATAATCGATACACAGACGCAATGATCCATCCTTTTTCTTTGCAAAAAGAGCAGGTGCTCCCCATGGTGAAGTACTTGGGCGTATAAACCCCCTCTCCAGTAGCTCCTGAAGTTGTACCTTAAGCTCACGCAACTCAGCGGGTGCAAACTGTCACACCCCTTTCCAAAAATACAAAATCGATAAAGAATATTATCACATTATGAGATTGTACAATTTTTTCTTCGCGTTACAGCGAAGGTAGTGACTAAAGGCATTCTCTTAGTTGGATCAGGTTGTATTGGTCCCATTTGCGAAGATGTGTCTTGTTGTGATCCCATATGGGAAGATGCTTCTTGTTGTACTTCATTAGGAATAGACGATGCCCCTTCTGAATATTCCATACTTTATCCTATTATAAGAAATGAATAGATTTAAGATTCGACACTAGAGCCTAACCCAACACATAAAGACAGTCGAACAAGAAAATCGAGGGTTATCTTCCCAATCTGACAGCATACTTAGATTTCCAATTAGGAACCTACGCCTGCAGAACGCATTTCCCAAATGGATTTCAAAACCAGTCAATTAGACGTCCGAAGACAAGTGTCTGATATCCCAAGGCCTATATCAAAACTCAAAAAGACGCACCTATCCTACAGTTCACCACAGACCAAATTCTCACAAATCTACATAATCTAAAACCTAGGGTTCTGATACCAAAATTGTCACACCGCTTTCTAAAAATACAAGATCGATAAATAATATTATCACATCCTAAGATTGCATAGTTTTTCCTTCGCGGTACAGCAAAGGTAGTGACTAAAGGCATTCAGGTCAGACATGAATTCTACTACCTTTTTTTTTTACTTTGAGAAAATTGATGTAATCTCAAATCATCAAACGAGTAGCACTTGTACATGATATGATATATTTTTTAGAATACCCAAATCGGCGTATACCAAACAAAATTATCAAACTAAAATTATTTATTTACAGGGAACAAGCAACTGTACATGCTTTGGATACGCTATCCTGTATTCCCAAATCATCGTATATTTTACAAAAAAAAAACATCAATTACGTGCCTGAAATTATAAACTTGACGACTGTGCTATCTGCAACCACAAAGGTTACAAGAGAGTACATTTAGTATTATAATGAACAAGATAAAAAAATAGTCATTCTACTAAAGCATAATGCTTTCCATAAGAAAATTAAGATAGTGCATCTACTTGTCACAAAATTTCATAAATAACCTTATAAGTTTTTTAAGATCCCACAAGCTATAACAAACTTTTCTCAATATTTGTAGAAGTAGCACTTTAGGCTCAACAACCACAAACTATCGAATTTATTGTCTCAAAATAAAGTTTCTGGCATAACCGCCACAATGCAAAATAATCATGTCTCATTCACAACTCATACCCAACAGTGACCAAGTAGTCGTCAACCTCATGACCGGGAGTTCTGACGGTACTTTAATTTCAATTCTCAATGCACGGATTAGCAACGTGATGGAATGAGGATCACTCTCCACCAAGCACGAGTGGTATGTGCTGTCCGGGACTTATAACCCGCAAAACCTTTAAGATAAAAACCCCCGCTCATCAGGAAACCTCCCCCATAGGGAGCAACAACACCCATAATTGGGCAACCTCTCCTAACGGGATATAAAAGGCAAGAAATTCTTGTAACTTGGCACTTTGGAACAGTATCAAAAATGTTCATTTCACATACTTATCCTTTGTAAAAAGTGCAGATACCATATTTAAAAATATCATGGCATTTGAAGAAAAAATCATGCTATTACAATTTTTCATGCTTCAAAAATTTGGATATAAAATAAGTTCAAAACAAAGTTCATGCATTTTTGTTCAAAATAATACTTAAGCACTCTCACATGCATTTATATTCAAAATAATACTGTATTTATGTTCAAGATAATACTTAAGCATCTAACCTCGACTTAGGCGTGATAAAACTCGCTTCTTGATTTTGATCCCAAAATTTCTAATCCCCTGGTAATAAAATCTCAATGCATAATGGAGAGAGAGAGAGATTACATAAGAGAGAGAGAGAAATTGTGGTCGGGGACGGTGGTGGAGGCTGACGGCAGCGTGTGTGGTGTCGACGGCGTCCGGCGACGGCGGTGGCTGAGCGGCGTAGGGCTCACGGTGGTGGCGACGTTGAGTGTTTGGCTTAAAAGCTCACTGTGTGTGAGAGATGATATGTGATGATATGTTGCCACAATGCGCCTTTTATAGGCTGGCCCAAATCTTTTTCAATCATTACATTTGATTTGATCTTATCCAGAATCTTATCCAATTCTTTTTCAATCATTACCTTTGATTTGATCTTATCCGAAATCTTATCTAAATCATTACCTTTGATTTGATCTTATCTAGAATCTTATCCAAATCTTTTTCAATCATTACCTTTGATTTGATCTTATCTAGAATCATATCTAAATTTTTTTCAATCATTAGTTTTGATTTGATTTTATCCAAAATCTTATCCAGATCTTATTTATAATCCTATCAAAATATATGTACAAAGCAATCTAGAAATATTTAAAATTCTTATCACTATATTATTATTTGTCAAAAATTTTATTTTTACAAATTTTCTACGAACTATCACATAATATAGTATTCTACGTAGTGACACGTGTCTTATTTTTATTAACTGTCATTGTACGGGTTATTACAATCTACCATCCTTTAAGAAATTTCGTCCTCAAAATTTTTGTACCATTTTACTCAAAAACGTGTGGATACTTCTTTTGCATGTCCTCTTCTAGTTCTCAGGTGGCTTCTTCCACCGAATGGCTCCGCCACAATACTTTTACCAAAGGAATGACTTTATTTCGCAAAACTTGTTCTTTTCTGTCTAATATTTGTACTGGTTTCTTTTCATACGTAAGGTCAGGTTTCAGGTCAACTGGTTGCACTGTTAGCACATGAGAAGGATCTGGCATGTACTTCCTTAACATTGAGACATGGAATACATCGTGTAATCTTGATAACTCTAGAGGTAGGGCCAATTGATATGCTGTGTTGGCAATTCTTTTAATGATCTCATATGGCCCAATATAACGGGGACTCAATTTTCCTTACTTTTTGAATCTCATTACTCCTTTCCACGGCGATACTTTTAAGAATGCATGATCTCCGACTTCAAATTCTAGGTCGCGTCTCCGATTATCCGCGTAACTTTTTTGTCAGTCTTGAGACTGCTTCAATCTTTCTCAAATCAATTTTATCTTGTCGGTGGTGATTTGCACAATTTCAGGGCCAAGTAGCTTTCTTTCTCCAACTCCTCCCAACAGATTGGGTTTCGACATTTTCTGCCATACAATGCTTCATAAGGGGCCATTCCTATGGTTTATTGGAAGCTATTATTATACGCAAATTCAATCAACGATAAATGTTCTTCCCAGCTCCCGACAAAGTTCAGTACATAAGCTCTAAGCATATCTTCCAAGGTCTGAATTGTCTTTTCTGATTGGCCGTCAGTTTGCGGGTGAAAGGCCGTACTAAACTTTAACATAGTCCCCAGCGCCTCTTGTAAACTTGGCCAAAATCTAGATGTAAAACGTGGATCCCTATCGGATACTATGGAGACTGGTATGCCATGTAAAAGAACAATTTCATCAATATAAAGTCGTGTGAACCGATTCATAAGAAACGTCATCTTTACAGGTAAATAGTGTGCTGATTTCGTCAATCTATCCACAATTACCCAGAGAGCGTCATTACCTTTGGGTGATCGTGGTAGCCCAACCACAAAATCCATGGTGATATGTTCCCACTTCCACTCAGGTGTTGTAATAATCCTGTCGACTTTTGGTATTCAATTTTAACCTATTGGCATACTAAACATCTTGCCACAAAGTTTGCCACATCTTTCTTCATCCCACTCCACTAGTATCTTTCCCTTAGATCTCTATATATTTTTGTGCTTCCATGGTGCATCGTGTATGCTGCATTATGAGCTTCATCTAAAATTTACCTCCTTAACTCTTCACTATTAAGCACATATAGTCGATACCCAAACCATAAAACATCATCCCGAACCTCAAACTCCGTTTTTCCTTTAGCAATTGCCTCTGCTCTTATCTTATCCACTTGACTGTCTGCAAATTGGGCTGCTCGAATCTGATCTAACAGAGTTGGCCTAATTCTAAGAGTTGCTACTAAGCCCCCACTTTCTCCTATGGCAAGAGTGACTCTGAGTGATAACATTTTAGAAAATGCACTACTCTGTCCTATCCGAATGTGTGAAATACTTCCTGATGACTTCCTACTTAGAGCATTTGCTACTACATTGGCCTTTTCTGGATAATAATGAATTGTATAATCATAATCCTTAATTAGTTCCATCCACCTTCTCTGTCTTATGTTCAACTTGTTCTGGATGAAAATATATTTTAAACTCTGATGGTCGGTGAATATCTCACATGTGACCCCATATAAGTAATGTTTCCATATTTTGAGTGCGAAGACAATTGCAGTCAATTCTAAATCATGGGTAGGATAATTCTTCTCGTGAGGATTTAACTGTTGAGATGCAAATGCTATCACTTTTTCATATTGCATTAAAACACAACCCAACCCTTGGTGTGATACATCATTACAGACTACAAAACATTCATTGCCTGATGGGAGGGTGAGTACATGAGCTGACTCTAACCTAGACTTTAGTTCTTAGAAACTGTGTTCACATTGGTCAGACCATTCAAACTTCACATTCTTTTGAGTTAACCGAGCCAAGGGTTTTGCGATTAAAGAAAAGTCTCGAATAAATCTCCGATAATAACCAGCTAAACCCAAAAAGTTGCATATCTCTGTTACGTTGGTTGGTCTCGCCCAATTTACTACAGCCTCAACTTTTGCCGGATCTATTTGGATTCCTTCCCCAGATATGACATGACCTAAGAACACCACTCGGTCCAACCAAAATTCACATTTAGAGAACTTTGCATACAGTTTGTGGTCCCTTAGAATTTGTAAAGAAATCTTCAAACGTTCCGTGTGTTCTTCCTTACTTCGTAAATATATCATAATGTCATCAAAGAATACAATCACAAATTTATCCAGAAACTTCTTAAACACCCGATTCATTAAGTCCATAAATACTGCGGGCGCATTTGTCAACCTGAAAGGCATTACTACAAACTCATAATGATCATAGCGAGTTCTAAATGTAGTCTTAGGTATGTCTGATTTTCTCACCTTCAATTGATGATACTCTGATCTCAAGTTGATCTTCGAGAATACTTTTGCTCATTGTAACTGATCGAAAAGATTGTCTATCCTGGGCAAGAGATACTTGTTTTTTACGGTTACTTTATTTAATTGTCGATAGTCAATACGCATCCTAAGAGTTCCATCATTCTTTTTAACAAATAACACGGGTGCTCCCCAAGGTGAGGCACTAGGCCTGATAAACCATTTGTCCAACAATTCTTGTAATTGCTCTTTCAATTCTTCCAACTCCGCAGGGGACATCCTATAAGGAGGGATGGATATAGGGGTTGTACCCTGGTATAAATCAATCGAAAACTCTCCTTCTCGTTCTGGTAGTACTCCAGGAAGGTCTTTTGGGAACACATCTGGGAACTCTCGGACTACTGGTACTTCTGAAAGTTCCTTTCTTTTCATTTATGTGTCTACCACGTGTGCCAAAAATCCATAACAGCCTTTCTGTAATAACTTTGAAGCCTTAATGACTGACACAATACGAACAAACTTCCTACCATTATTCCCATGAAAAATAAATTTCACTTCTCCGGGTATTTTGAAGGTTACTTTCTTCTCAAAACAGTCTAGTGATGCATGGTAGGAGGACAACCAGTCCATCCCGAGAATTAGGTCAAAATCAATCATGCTTAAAGGCATCAAATCAACCATCATGTCTTTGTCTCCTATCTTCAACAAATAATTTTTGTACACACTTCTGATTATCACTTCTTCTTCTACTGGGATAGCAATTGTTATTATGCAACCAAGAGGTTCTATCTCTATAACTCCTACTTGTGTTAAGAATGTGGACGATATGAATGAATGTGTTGATCCGGGGTCTAATAGAACATTTGCAGTTTGATTAAAGGCTATAAGTGTACCTGTCACCACATTAGGAGTAGCCGGTGCATCTTGTCGAGTAATGGCAAACACCCTTCCTGAAATTCTTGACTGCTCCATTGGTCCCTTTCCTTTATTTTGTTCATTCCTTGTAGATTCGTTAGTCTCCATTTACTTCCAATGGATGACTGTGCTACCGGCTGTGCTACCCATTCTGATTATCCACATTAAGTGGCTATGTGTCCTGGTTCACCACAGCGATAACAAATGATTCCTCGATTAAGTGTTGGACAGTTCCTTTTAAAGTGATCTATAACCCCACACTGGAAACATCCGTTCATTTTTGGCTCTATTGTGCTATGAGACAATCCTTTGTTTGATGGTTTTTTTCAAAATTTGGTTTTGCGAGCAGTAGATTGGTAACTCTGTCTTCGAAAAGCTGGGGGCTTAGAAGTGTTATTTTTGGAACTATGCCTTCTTGTGCTTCTCAACAGAAGAGTATTGCCAAACTTACG
This sequence comes from Heliamphora exappendiculata, assembly GCA_034768845.1. Classification (NCBI taxonomy): domain Eukaryota; kingdom Viridiplantae; phylum Streptophyta; class Magnoliopsida; order Ericales; family Sarraceniaceae; genus Heliamphora; species Heliamphora exappendiculata. The sequence continues at coordinate 1,731 of JAOTRH010140808.1, read as the reverse complement.
TTTCTTGAAACTTTCTCATCTTCCTTCGGCTTCCTTCACATCTTTCTCTATCATCCGAGCCTTGTTTACTAGACTTGCATAACCATTGATTTCAAGGACATTCAGCCTGGTCCTTATCGGGAAGTTTAGTCCTTTCTGAAATCTCCTACACTTTGTCTCTTCGTCAGGTATCAATTGTATAGCATACCGAGACAATTTCGTAAACTTCATCTTATATTCGGCCACACTTATTCTTCCTTGCTCCAAGTCGATGAATTCTTATTCCTTCTCATATTTATATGTTACAGGCTTATACTGTTCATCAAATGCCTTTTCAAACTGACTCCAGGAAATCTTTTGGGATACAAGGGTTTTGACTCCTGGTACCGGCATCTTCAATAACCTTTCTGTAACTTCCCACCAATGTTATGCCTCGCTTTTAAACATGAAGGCTACAAGGTCAACCCGTTCATCCTCAGGTACTCCAAATCTATCCAAGATGCATACCGCACTATTCAGCCAATTTTCTGTTTCCATGGGATTAAGAGTTCTTACGAATTCTTTAGCACCAAAATCTTTAAACTGTTTGATTAAGGAGTTTCCCGTCCTCTCTACTTGGGTAGTGATCCATCTTGCATTTTACTCCATTAGCCTTCCTATTGCTTCTAGCATTCTCGTAGTTAGATCAAGTTGAATTGGTCCCATTTCGAAAGATGCGTCTTGTTGTGGTCCCATTTGGGAAGATGCTTCTTGTTGTACTTCATTAGAAATAGACGATGCCCATTCTGAATATTCCATACTTTATCCTATTATAAGAAATGAATGGATTTAAGATTCGACACTAGAGCCTAACCCAGCACATAAAGACAGCCGAACAAGAAAATCGAGGGTTGTCTTCCCAATCTGACAACATACTTAGATTTCTCATTAGGAACATACGCCTGCAGAACGCGTTTCTCAAATGGACTTCAAAACCAGTCAATCAGACGTCTGAAGACAAGGGTCTGATATCCCAAGGCCTATACCAAAACTCAAAAAGACGCACCTATCCTACAGTCCACCACAGACCAAACTCTGATAAGTCTACATATTCTAAAACCTAGGGCTCTGATATCAAAATTGTCACACCCCTTTCCAAAAACACAAGATCGATAAAGAATATTATGGCATCCTAAGATTGCATAATTTTTCCTTCGTGGTACAGCGAAGGTAGTGACTAAAGACATTCAGATGAGATATGAATTCTACTACCTTTTTTTTTACTATGAGAAAATCGATGTAATCTCAAATCATCAAACGAGTAGTACTTGTACATGATATGATATATTTTTTAGAATACCCAAACTGGCGTATACCAAACAAAATTATCAAACTGAAATTATTTATTTATAGGGAACAAGCAACTGTACATGCTTCGGATACGCTATCCTGTATCCCCAAGCCATCGTATATTTTACAAAAAAAACATCAATTACGAGCCTAGAATTAGAAACTTAATGACTATGGTGGACCAACTCTAACTATCCCAGCTATCTGCAACTACAAAGGTTATAGGAGAGTGCATTTAGTATTATAATGAACAAGATAAAAAAATAGTCATTCTACTAAAATATTATGCTTTCCATAAGAAAATTAAGATAGTGCATCTACTTGTTACAAAATTTCATAAATAACTTTATCAGATTTTTAGGATCTCACAAGTTATAACAAACTTTTCTCAATCTTTGTAAAAGTAGCACTTTAGGCTCAACA
>JAOTRH010140797.1:3003-13794 GCA_034768845.1 Heliamphora exappendiculata | reverse complement strand
CTTTTTGGCTAATGTGTCAACTTTGATTGTTCAACTTGGGTTAACACTTTCATTTGGAAATAAGAATTATTATTCAAATAAAGACAATTATTTATAGAAAATGAATTATAAAAATCGTCAAAATCAATTAAAGATTGGAAAAAGTATGGCTATCCCTGTTAGACTAGAAAATGTATGGCTATAGTCAAAATCAATTACTTTATCTATAGTTAAAGTATGGCTATCTGGGCAATTCGATATGAAAGATTGGAAAAAGTCAGTCACATCCTTGGGATCAAGCTTGTGCGAGATCGAAAACAAAAGATGTTGGGCGTATCTCAAGAAAAGTATATCGATGATGTTCTTGCTCATTTTAGCATGCAAGATTCCAAGAAAGGGTTTCTCCCTTTCAGGCATGGAATCACTCTATCCAAGGATCAATGTCCTACGACACCTAATGAGATAGAGAAGATGAAGGTGGTTCTTTATGCTTCAGTAGTAAGAAGCCTAATATTTGTTATGCTTTGCACTGGACTAACATCTGCTTTACCATTGGCGTGGTTAACATATATCAGTCTAACCCAGGGTAGGTGCATTGGACTGCAGTAAAGATTATAATCAATTACCTGAAAATGATTAACGAATATATGATGGTTTACCAAGCAGACAGTCTAGAACTTTAGGGTACACAAACTCAGATTTCTAGTCTAACAGGAATTCTCATAAGTCTACCTCAGGATATGTGTCTACCTTAGGAGGCAGAGCTATAAGTTGGAGGAGTATCAAGCAGTCCTGTATTGCTCATTCCACCATGAAGGCCGAGTATGTGGCAGCTTCTGAAGTAGCCAAGAAGGCTATTTAGCTCAGGAGCTTTCTGCTAGATCTAGATGTGATATCCTTAGTTCAATCGGCTATTACACTTTACTGTGACAATAGCAGAGTAGTTGCAAACTCGAAGGAGCAAAGGGTCCATAAGAAAGGCAAGCACATTGAGCGTATGTATCACCTGATACGAGAAATTATACAGAGAGGTGATGTTGTTGTGACCAAGGTTACATCAGGAGACAACCTTGCAGATCCTTTTACAAAGAACTTATCGGGTAAGACTTTTGATAGTCATGTAGAGGGCATGAGAGTCAGATGTATGACAGCATGGTTTTGAGTATAAGTAGGAGATTGTTAGGGTGTATACTGAAAATCATATTTTTACTATTTAATTTTATTTTAATAAAATTAATTTTTTTATTTTATGAGAATCTTTGTGAGTAATGTATGTGTATCATTTCTCTAAGTGTTATGCATGGATGTCCACTATTCAGTACAGTATTTAATCTGGTGTGTAGAGTACGGCTTGCACACAGAAGATCAGATTTTAGGTTCTTGCAAAATATAAGCTTTATGTTCACAGTTTAGATGGAAATAGACGTACCATTGGTACGACTGTGACACAGAGTTTTAATAAGCTTGTATTGGTTACGGGAAACAGATAATAGCGTTATCTATTGTTCCGACTCTCTATGCTAATACACTTTGTGTGTATTGAACGGGATATTTTGGATAATTAATTTTATATTGACTATATAAGTTAATTCACACCCTAAGGTTATTGTAAATAGTGCTTATACTCATAAACAAACCAAAAACGATAAACATTTCATTCAAATATGAAACTTAAAACAACCAACTCATAGTTCCTCTCTTCATCATGCAAACATACATGTATTGGCACCACGAGGAACAAAAATAAAAACAACCGGTAATAACTACCGAACAACAAAAACAAAGAGTTTTATCCTCTGCCACATGATCTTTTTCACTTAAAAGGTTTTAAATCCCACAACGTGAGCCGAAACCCAATAGAAAAAGACTAGCATGAATTAAAAAGCATAACATACAATCACGAATTATATGAATAACTCGACAACACATCTCAAAAAATAATTTTCCATCCTTAAAACCATAAGTTTTCATATAATCCCATAACATCCAATAGTTTAATAAACATAAATAACACGTTATTTTCCAACTAGGTTTTCACAACCCACAATGATTCCTATATACCGACTCTATCGCACTGGCGACAACAGTAACTATAAAATCTTGCCCATTAACCTAGGTCTGGGGCATCCAATGACCCGCTAGGTAATGATAAATTTTATATGAAGCTACAACAACAAACGCCTTCCACTGGGGCAACCACTTTATTTATGGGGATTAACACAAAAGAACGAAGCACATACTTGCCCAAAGTTTTTAGACTTTCACTGAGGAGCAAGGGAGGACCAAGTATACACACATTGTTACGACACATCTATGGAATCATTAAAAAGGCACACAGCTCAACTACGAACACTTTTGTAAATACACACATCAAAGTACAAAACGTCCAATGGCATTTACCCATGTCATCCATAAAATCATGGATATCGACCAACATTTTCAAAATGTTTTCACCATTCCAACCTAATCATTTAAAAACCAAGACTCAACCCCAAGGGTTAGCTCCAAACCTTCAAAACTATGTTTTCGCAACATATACATAAATCTTTCCAATTTTCAAAACTTATCTTTTCGAAAACCACGGGCACATACATTTTCAACACATAACATACTTTTTATTCCAGCCAAACAAGGTTTAAACACAAAGTTAACCGTTTACAGCATTTTAAAACTGTAAAAGCACGTATAAATAGCATGTAACACCCTCTTAAAGCAAGATAGCCTAGAATCCTACCTTATAGAGTTAAAAACTCGAAGCTTTAAACATTGGTAAAAAACTAAAGTCGCCAAAATGAGATTCTATTCGGATGAATGCGAAGCCCGCAGCTAGGATATCGAGGATCCACTATCGCACCGCCAAATATCGAACTCGAAGCATGCCAAAAGCTAGAGAGAAGTGTTAGGGCTAGGTTTTTCTTCCATGAGAAGAAAAGGGAAGCTTGTAGGAGAATCTTGGTTCAAAAACCAAGGCCGTGAGTTGGCACTTTATATAACCCACACAAACAGACCACTCGAGCGGTCTAAGGACCGATCGAGCGGTCCTGCCCAGAAAGCAAATCGACTTTCTGCTACAACGCCCAATAGGACCAGGATTAAAACCAACATGCATATTTAGGTCAACACATGCATAAACATATAAAAATATTCTTTTCTATAATTACCAAAATAATAGACGACACGTCGCATATAAATATTACAAAATTAAAAGGAATCGGGTGTCACAACTCTTTCCCCCTTAAGAAATTTCGCTCTTGAAATTCAACACTAGAACTCAAGCCAGCTATCTCATCATCAACTACCAACAATCTCTGATACAAAAACTCTATAATGCTGCCCAATGGTAAAGATGCCAACGTCGCTCATCCCCCAAGAGTGACGTCCCACAACACAAATATGTTTTTGAATGATAATCATCTATACTGATTACTTCCACGAATAAAGTCTCACTAATGCTATTGCCATTCATACATCGTCGGACCAAGACCCAACTCACACCACTAAGGTATTGAAGCACAACCCCCACCGAACACGACCAACTTAAGCGATTTAACGCATAGCACGAAGCTAATCCACAATCAAAACTGGTCCCAAACACTTTCCACTTCTGATCGTAAAGACTACTACCCTCGTTTGTACTGCCACAAACTAGCTCATCTGTATATCAAAATGCACCCCAAGGACTACTCTCGTAAGCCTAAACACACGTTGTCAAACTCTAACATTGCTCATAAGGAGTCACACGTATTACACACAAAATCTTGTTCAATCCTTCACGATCAACTAATGACTACAAAACTTGAAGCCACCTTATCATTCCACGCATGTCAGAAATGCCATCACTGAAGCTAGTGAGATGCTCCTCCTCGAGCAAAAAAAATAATCTAGTTCCAAAGAAACGAACTCATTCAATTCACCAGAAACTTCAAAGAACACATTTCCTTCCCATGAGTTACCAACATTCCATATGAACCTTCACCCTCTACCAATCCTCAATTAGATCCTCATTCACAAACCATAACTCTCACCTTACAAAAATACTAGGTGTCACATAATTATCAAGGCTAAGATTTTACACAGTCGAGTTACCACCCCGGCATCACAGCCATTAAGATCAATACAGTCAAATGAACTCAATGAGTCACTTAGGCCAGATACACCACGCAGACCAAACATTCCATAGGTACACGCTCACCTGCACAAATCTAATCACATCACCCATTACAACATAACGTGCATACGCACCCCATGTTTCACTATCGAACCTTTGACTCTTAGTCTACTATTCAACCTCTAACCAATCATAATTGCCTCTATCCGGCATCAACCCAAACTTATAACACATACATGGTCCCTCGAGTCCACAACATTTTGTAATGAGTCGGATACTGAATTCTAGTGTGCCATCAATCATTCTGCTCGCCAACACTTGCATATACACTCACCTCATTCCCTTACATGCGTATCACACATGTAAAATGTTTTATTAGATAACAACTGCACATAAGTCTCTAATCCTTTACCAATGCGACTCAACCTATTCATACCTTTCCTACCAAGTAACCAATCAAAACCTACCTCTCATACTTAACAATTTTACTTTACACACAGCTCCTCATGGCCTTTCTGTTCCAAACCAGACAACCATGTTGACCCAAAAAGGACACGTCGACAAAGGCTTTTCAAACATCAAACTCTTTGTGACTCATACATTTACCACGTCTTCTTAATAACCTTAACTTTGTTGTTTATAATTTGTATCCTTACCATGAGTGGGCAATCGACCACCAACTATGAGACAACTGAGTAGTTCGCAACATTAAGCTGAACACAAATCGAAACTCACAAAAAGGCTTATCAAAAACTCAACACATGAACAACTCGGTCACAAAGACTCTAGCAAGGATCTCACTTTGACAAGAGCTAAGTATTTCAACATTCCCATACAAATCAGAATATACACTATATATCTGTTAAATAGTCTCTAATAAATCTCTGCAGACATAGATTCTACATCTCAACACTAACTCCTTCGTTAGCAAAAGGACAATCATTCTAGGTCTACCAACCCGATGTCTTAAGCAATACACTCGAATACTAATACTTACAGGATAGAGTAAACAAACCCTTACTAGAAAACTACGAGGAATCAGTACTACAATCACCTGATCACGGTGGTATAAGTTCTCGAGGCATAACCCAAGGGACCACAACACGGATACAAGATCCACAGAGATTTTCACATTCTCAGAAAATAGCTAAAGAAAAATCAATCAAAGATCTTGACATTTACATCCAACAAGGATGAAATAGCTCATACATGGTAACCATGCACAAGATAACTCTCTCTTCGCTCAGAGGAAAAAAAAGGTCAACTAGAAGCTACCACTCAACACCATCATATTCTCAGTACCCCATCAAATACTCGGTTTTAGAGAACACCATCCATCTATCCTTGAGTTGACATCGACCACCACCATACAAATGTTGTCGACCCCAATCACGATAATTATACCACTCGTCACACTTAATTCTCAAACTTTGACCCTGTAAATACACCTCGAGTACCCTTAACTTCCTTATGCCTCATACCACACATCTCATAGGATTTTAAGTTCATTACCTGGTATACAAAGAGGCACAATGCCAAACACTCCCACCACACCAAGACCTCACATCACAAGGTTACGCTACACTAACTTGACTCCCAATAGGTAAACAATAGCCACATTACAGCCTTGAGCTCACTATTTAGGCAAACCCACAAAGAAAGTGCACGGCGCTTAATCAAAGAAGGCCCAATTTGAGACCTCTCACCTAGAGTTATCGATAACTCCCACGACTATACAAACATCCTTCACATTTTTGCTGTCCGAGGATAAAAATGGTTACATACATTTTAGATCCACAGTTTTTCCTGCCAACCCTAGGCCACTTAAATCATACGGCATATTGTTGAACTTTACTTTTTCATCTTTCCCTTCCAAGGGTAAAATAACATAACCACCTCTACACTGTAGATTCAAACGCAAACAACCTCTCTCCCTTCAGGAAACATCACGCTTATGATACACTATCTAAGCACTGAGCCAACCACACTATTAACCCCTTCATCTTTTTCTCAAATCTCGTGCACTTAACACTTGCAAGGGAGACACCAAAGCAACCACGTTGTCTCGTACAAGATCTAATACTACTCATATCTCAACTTCATCCAGGCACACCCTTATACTCACACCCATGTGCTCACATAACACAGTTCACGAATATGATCTCTTAACCATGAAGATGACAATTAACCCACAAGCCTTTATTCCAATGAAATTTCCAAAGGATTAATATTCATCACACGCTAGAATCGTGACCAAAACCCATACACATTCCAACACATTTGCGACTTTATGATTAATCGATCAAGGACATCTCTGAGTTCACGCACCCATAACTCAACTCTCGAATCTCAATATGGAACATGGCTTTCAAAGCTATCTGGCATCACTATGACTACCAACAACACCCCACATGCCAGTGATGCCTCCAAAACCAATTTATGCCCCGCAATCTCAAAACACATTAGGCCAAGGATTACTATGCTCCCATCCACTACATTTTCATCCGTACTCCTTTCTTAAGTACACGACTCAAGATATAGCATGGCTCATGACGTACATAATCCTTAACACGCCCAAAACCACACACACAAAATCATTATCGAGAGGGATTATCACTATCCCATAACCCAATCATAACAGATGGTCTCTGAGGTGTCTTAAACACCCTATCGCACCTAATCACAAGGTCACCATTAATATAACTCACCTCCTAAAAGTATTACTCCCTAAGAAACATCCTCGACCATAACCAACCAATTATCCATGCCTCAACAGCACCTTAACGAGGCCATGCTAATACAAAAGTACAACGGGTAACTAACCAAGGCCAACACCAACTCATGTGGTCACCACAACTTATAAGAAAGCTCCACAACGCACCAAGCAATCAACACTCAACCCATGACCTTACCCAGCTGCAATCAATGGCAACCAAGTCGCACTTCTACAACCCATACCACGACTCCAACCACGGCCTCATCTTTTCCATGAAAACACAGTTCATATATGAAAAAGATATAGAACAGAACAACATACAGTTTGATACATCATGTTATTGCTAACACAGGTCATATAATCATGCTAACACTTAGCCATGTAAGATCATATTAAATAAATTCCACGTACCGAGGAGCACCAACAAAAGTGATGAGTCAATTTGGGTAACCTATTTAGATTCCTTACTAAAAAGTATGTTAGCCAAATGCATTGCTAACTTGGCTTTCAAGTTTGTTAATCTAAATGCCTAAAGACAAGACCAATCAATTCTAAGGTCCAACCTCCATGCTCACGTATACACAACATTCTCATGTTATCCAAAATATTTAAGCATATGCAATCAAGCACACTAAACCTAGTCGCTGCACAACAAAACTTGTTTCGTGATGGTCCACTCGAGCGGACAAGCGATCACTAGCCTGAGATCACCTCTGTACAAGCTCACTCACTCGGACTCCTCGTTGATCGAGCTGTCACTAGCCCAAGACCAACCATGTGCAAGCCTACTCAAATAGGCCCCTGACTGCTTTAGCGGTCACTAGTCAGAGAGGTTTTTCTTCACTCTCAACAAAAACTTGAGAGAAACTAGTCACATTCTTGGAATTAGACGTTTACAAGATCGCAAGCAAAGAATGTTAGCCTTATCACAAGCCATTTATATCTATATAATTCTTACTCATTTTGGCATGCGGGATTCCAAGAAAGAGTTCATCCATTTTAAGTATGAAATCACTCTATTCAATGATCAATGTCTTAAAATAACTACTGAGATAGAGAAAATAAAGACAGTTCCTTATACTTTAGTATTAGGAAGCCTCGTGTATGATATGTTTTGCACTATACTTGACATCTATTTTTTCGTAGGTATGGTTAGCAGATACTAATCTAACCCAGGAAAGAAACATTAAACATCAATAGAACATATAGTTAAGTACTTGAAAAGAACTAAAGAATATATGCTAGTTTACGAGGCAAATAGTTTAATACCCGTATGGTATATAAACTTGAATTTTTAGTCAAATAAGGATTCCAAAGAGTCAACCTCAAGATATGTGTTTACCCTAGGAGGTGGAGCCATAAGTTAGAGGAGTATTAAGCAATCATATATTGCTGATTCCACCATGGAGGCTAAATATGTGACAACCTCTGAGGCAGCCAAGGAGGCCGTTTGCCTAAAAAACCAAGTAGCTCAGTGATGGAAAAATTTACCTACATATGGGTAATAATACCAGGATGGCAGCAGTTGTAGTAAGAGATGTCACTCTCAGTTTTAGTAGAGATAGAAATTTACTTTTAAAAGATTGTCTTTATGTACCTTCTATTAGAAGAAATTTAATTTTCGTTTCTAATTTGGTGAAGAATAAATATTTTGTTCATTTTAATGACTTTGTGGTTATTAAACAAATAAACGTTTTATTTGTTCTGGTACATTCGTGGATGTTCTGTATGTTTTATCTCTAATCTCTCCTACACTGCAACTAACTGAGTTAAATAACACATCTAATTTATCTTAAAAGAGAACGGATCCTTCTTTAATGAACTAAACGTTTCTTTGGTACTTACGCTTGGGTCATATTAATTTAAAAAGAATAAATAGACTAGTAAAACATGAGACTTTGAGTTCATTGGAAGTAGAAGCACTTCTAGTCTGTAAGTCTTGCTTAGAGGGTAAGATGACCAAGATGCCATTTTTAGCCAAAGGCTATAGAACTAAAGAACCATTGAAACTGGTTCACTATGATGTGTGTGGTCCTATGATTATCTAACCTAGAGATGGCTTTGAGTACTTTGTTAGTTTCATTGACGACTATTCAAGGTATGAATATATTTACTTGATGTACCGTAAGTCTAAATACTTTGAGAAATTCAAAAAATTTAAAATGAAAATGGAGAAGCATCTGGATAAAAATATCTAATCACTAGGATTCGACCGTGGTGGCGAGTACCTCTTTGGAGAGTTTAGGGACTACTTGTTGTTAAAAGGGATTATATCCCAGTTGACTGCACCAGGCACTCCACAGTAGAATGGTATATTAGAAAGAAATAATAAAACTCTCATGGATATGGTAAGGTTGATGATGAGTTATTCAAAATTACCTGATTCGTTTGGGGAACTTGCATTAGAGACCGCGACTTATATTCTAAACTTGGTACCTTTAAAGTCAGTACCTTCTACTCTCACAAAATTGTAAACCAGGTGCAAACCTAGTTTGAGACATATTCGAATTTGGAGATGTCCAGCACAAGTGCTGAAAGGGAACGTAGGTAAGTTGAAACTGATGACAGAAGTCTGTTTCTTTGTCGGGTATCCCAAGGAAATGAATGGTGGTTTATTTTATAATCTTAATGATCAGAAGGACATTTTTAGCACCAATGCTCGATTCTTGAAAGAGAATAATATTATGGACCACAGGCCAAAAAGTAAAATTGATCTGGAAGAATTGAGAGGAAATACCAGTATAATGGAAGAAGAACCACAAGTCACTAATATCCCATTACCTCGTCGTAGTGGGAGAATTATCAAGTCAAGTGCAAATTCTAAACCAGATCAGAGTGCTACCATTACCATGCCAAACGAGCATGTGGGTAATGGTGCACAGGGATCAGATTCTGCACAACGCATTACTACTAGTACACAGATGCAGGTAGTGCCTCGTCATAATGGGAGGGTCGTTCATCAACCTGATCGGTATATGTTCTTGGAAGAGTCTTTTGACAAGATCCTAATAAAATTGGATATCGAAACATGTAACTATAATGAAGCACTGTAGGACAAAGATGTAGATCTTTAGTAAAAGGCTATGAATTCAAAGATGAAATCTATGTATTTTAATCAAGTCTGAAAACTTATAGAATCACCTGAAGGGATAAAACCCATCGAATGTAAGTGGGTCTATAAGAGAAAAAGAGGAGCAAACGAAAAATAGAAACCTTCAAAGTTAGACTTGTTACAAAAGGGTTCACTCGGAAAAAAGGAACCAATTATGAGGAAACCTTTTCACCAGTAGCAATGCTTAAGTTTATTTAAATTTTCCTATCCATTGTGGCTCATTTCGATGTTGAAATTTGACAAATGAATGTCAAGACAGCTTTTTTTTAATGGAAATCTTGACGAGTGTATCTATATGGTACATGTAGATGATTTTATAACAAGGGGCTAGAAGCACATGCTGTGTAGGCTTAAGAGATTCTTCTATGGACTTAAACAGTTATTGAGGTCTTAGAATACTCAGTTTAATCAAGTCATAAAGTCTTATGGTTTTGATTAAAGTCCAGATAAGTCCTATGTGTACAAAAAGCGTGACAGAAACATGATGGTCTTTCTAATACTTTATGTAGATGATATCTTGCTCATCGAAAATGATGTGGGGGTTTTATCTTCAGTAAAAGTATAGTTATCTATGCAGTTCGATCTGAACGACTTGGAAGAAGCCAGCCACATCCTTGGGATCAAGCTTGTGCGAGATCAAAAACAAAAGATGTTCGATTTATCACAAGCAAAGTATATGATGACATCCTTGCTTGTTTTAGCATGCAGGATTCCAAAAAAGAGTTTCTTCCTTTCAAGCATAAAATCACTCTATCCAAGAATCGATGTCCTAAGACACGTGATGAGATAGAGAAGATGGAGGCGGTTCCTTATACTTCGGCAGTAGGAAGCCTAATGTATACTATGCTTCATACTAGACTCGACATCTGTTTTGCC